>PQWD01013789.1:0-67927 GCA_019425675.1 Leucinodes orbonalis | reverse complement strand
TTCAGGGTTGTACGCTTCGACATCGTGTGATTCTGGAAATCAAACACTTTTGAGAGAAAGGAACTTAACTTAATCTCTCTTAACACAAATACAGCCTGGGAGACTGACCACTTGTTAAAGGTCACTGGGGAGTGGATCCAAAAAGCGAGATACTTTTTACTATACAGGTGTTTTTTTGTTTTATTTGTATGTATTTAGAAAAAAATGTATACAAGTATGTTTATCAGTTGTATGTAGTTGTTTTTAGATGTTGTTGTGCGGTAGTACCTACCCGCAATGCAAGCTTTACGCTTAATATGGCGCTAGATGGCGCTGTGTGAATGTCAGTGGTATTTATTATTAAATAGAAAGAAACATGGTAAATAGTAATTTACATATGAACCAAGATCACTTGATCTAATTTCATCCTTTTTTACAACCGATAAGATAAGCAAGCGTAATTACTTCTCGCCATACAGCCATATTTATTGAACCGTAAAAACCTTACGCCCGGGTACCATGTGACTGGCATGGACTATAGAAGCGAGTCAGGTGACCAGACATTGATTTTTTGTTGATAAACAAACAACAAATCGCCGCGCCCTGATATAGGTACCTAATGATGATCGATTGATTTCATAGCGATTAATGATAAATCCGAATTAACTTGTGTATAAGAGTTCTAATTCTGTTTAATTTACTCTAGGTATAATCAGTAAATTGAATGAAGCATTGTTCTTCAGTGGTAGGTCACTTCAAGGTAGTTCGTAAGTGTTATTTATGGACCTTTAAATGAATACATTTTGATTTTCTTCAAAGGACGATAATGTAGAATTCATCTTTTGAAGTTTATTTTAAACTAGCTTTTGCGTGCGACTTCGTCCGCGTGGAATAGTTACTTTGGCCTAACGCTCTCTTAAGCCCGCTACTTCGTTTATATAGTTGAGTTAAAACTGCGATATCTAATAAGATATTCATTTAAGTTGAATGATGTACAGAGCAATTTTGTTTAAAATGAAATACTTGTGATAAATAAAGTATTTATTTGGATAAGGATCATTATCATATTTATGAAAACACCTTCGCAAATGATTTATTATTTTAGAATTTTTTTTAGCTAACATATGTATGTTATAGGGAGCTAACCTTAAAAGATAGACATATGCTGTCGCGGACTTTTTTGTAGACCTTTAAAAGGGGAACAATTCTCTAATACATGACATTTGTGAAACTTCAACTGATTACGCAGCGGAAGCTCCAAGTATGAAAAAATCCCCCCTATTTTGAAACATTCTTCATTGTTGCTCCGCTTCTATTACTCGTAAAGTGATGATATATAGCCTATAGCCTTTCTCGATAAATAAGCTATCTAACACTAAAAGAATTTTTCAAATCGAACCAGTAGTTCCTGAGATTAGCGCGTTCAAACAAACTCTACAGCTTTATATATTAGTATAGATATAGATAGATAAGGATTCACTTATATTCGTTAAATATTATGTTTAAATATTCCTTATGCATAACTTCCGTTTTAATGTAGTTTCAGATTACATAGGATAATCAAGATCTCACGGAAGTAAGGGTTCCCCACAGATGTAGGAATACAACATCTGTAGGGTTCCCTTATTACAATGGATAGAATAGTTCGGACTTAAATCTGTTCCTGAAGAAAACCTGCTATCTGGAAATGGTTCGTGATGCCTGTCATCATGACTGAAGCGACATCTGTTATTTGCTTTATTTCATGTTGACACATGACTGGCAGAAATACTAGCACGTCTAAAATACTTGACTATTCAAAGTCGCTATCTTAATAGATAGATTTTAGTATTGATACTTCTTAGAGAATAATATTTTAAAATATATAGATTATATGAAAGTAGGACAAATGACCATTGGAGCCTGCTCCAACGGTCTTGTCCTGGAGTGGAGAACGAGTATTGGTAGCTGAGTATATGACGTCCTCCAGTTCGATTGACCTATCAAGTCGCTGGAACAGCCTGGACGAGAAAAGCAAAGGACCGAGATATGTATCAGCCGCAAAATTGAGGTCACCTATGTCCAGTTTGTTATTGCATTATAAGAAAATACCCGATCGTGCATGAAATTTGGTTGGTGTCGTCACAAATGTCACAACTAAAATACTTCAGCACATAGATTGCGTATTTGTCGACGCCAGTGTTTAGAAAGAACCTACTTTTCAAAGTGGCATGTCACGGTTGCACCGCGCGTAGAGTACCCAAAACACAAAAAAAAATGTAGTTTTAATTTTCAATTATTAATATTTTCTATTTCATTGGCACCATGGCTATATATAGATACATTTGGTGTCATCCAAACGTAATTTATATGATTTCGAATTTAGGTACAGTCGACATAATAAAAAATAGGTTTCGTTATCACACTACCTAAAATTAAATAGTTTTTTTTTATTAATAATCATTTTCAACACCGACTTAGTTATAAATTTTTTTAAATTACTATTAACATTTATTAAAATTTATTAAATTTTATTTATTTAAATTACTTATTAAAATTACTTTAATAAGTAATTTAAATTTATATTAAAATTATTAAATTACTATATTAAAATTACTATTAACATTCTGTTTTTTAACGAGAATAAGACATCTTGAAATAAACTAAATAGGTACTTGTAGTAATTAATTAATCCTCATTTTATCAATTATTCGATAAACACCCTATCAAAGAATACTTAAATCTCGGAGGAGTCTAGAGACTAAAATAGACATATAAACAAATAATATTAAAACACGCAGTTTTTAGCCAAATCACTTACCATAAACAACACACCAAGTGCACTGATCTATCCTCCAGTGTGGTTATTAGTGTAAAAATTAATTTGTGTTCGCACAACACCTAATGATAAGGAATATTAGTCGCGATAACCAAGTAGATACACAACGGGCTGCGCGTGCGCACACAACCTCAACGACACTGACTGAGGTATGACTGAACAAAGTGAACAATAACAAAGAAACGAGGCCATGACATTGGGACCTGGACGGACCTAGGTCTGCCAGCCAGGGGGGTCAATATACTGATAGTAGTCTGGATATGACGCATGGAAAAATATTAAATTATCTTAATATTAAATCTGGAAAACATAAACATCATTTTGATAAATCTGTTGAAGAAAAATGCAATTTATTGCAAAACAATCATTCATCAATGTCATGTTTTGCACTTGCAAGAACCCTTTGTCAAGGTGTAGATAAATTAGTTTTCTTTTATCTTCTTTGTTATCAGTGCATGTAGTTAGGTACAGGCTATATAATCTTTATGTGTAGCAACAAGAGAACTGTTCATGTGCCTATCTAGCTCTCGTCTAAAGGCAGCGACCACACAACTTAAGTAAATCAAAGGTGATAATTGTGATGTTGACCTTGGTATCTAGTTAGGTACTTAACATTTTTTGCATAAAACTCCCCAATCATCTCTCTCTCTTCAACCTATCGCAGTCCACTGCTGGACATAGGTCTCCCCCATTACGTGCCAGATATCCCGGTCTTCGGTTTTTCTTATCCAGCCTCCATCAGCGACCTTTCGCAAGGCGTCAGTGCATCGGGCCGGAGGGCGTTCTACACTACGCTACGGCCAAGATGCCACCAGCTCACTGCCAATTCAGCTAGCTAATTCGGCGGGCTTTGTCGAAAGATTTAGCTCTCTTACGGATAAAATAATTTCCGATTTAATCCCCCAATTAAGAGCGACCCCGCGTAAAACTCGTTTCCGTTTCATTTTTTTATGTTATAAGTGTACAGGACGATCAGGTCGCTCACCTGATGGTAAGTGATACGCCTGACCATGACAGAGAGGCATTGAAGGAGACCAACAACTGATAGACAGTTATTATCCTCAACCAATGCCGCATTGCGCCCGACACCCGAGACAACGGACGTTAGGTCTCTTCCGGTAATTTCACTAGCTACAGTGCCCTCATCCCGAAACACAAAAGTGCATAACACTCCTGTTTCACAGGACGATATATGGCACTGCGGTGGTACCTACTTAGACGACTCAGTATCGACTCTACCGCCTAGTAAAAAACCCTAACCTGCCCGTTAGAACTTCAAAGTTCATCATCATTGACAAAATAAATGACCGCACCCCTCTCTAAAGCCGTCCCAAGTTCGGCGCCTGCAGTCGTACTGACACAGCTAATTAAGCTCCTGTGATTCGCGAATGACAACAGGCAAGAAGATACACATAACGCTAGTGAAAGACAAGGATGGTTGCAAATTATATTGTGTCACGCGCACCATTTTGACAGAGACACGGTAGCACGTGATGTCACTGTAGAGGGAACTACTGTGATTTTATGCACATTTAAAAATTGTTTCGAGCGTCAGTGGCTCATTGGTTTGGGCTGTTGCCCTTACGATCTGGCGGAAGCAGGTTCAAATCCCGCCACGTTCCAATGTATTCTCGAATTTTCTAAATTATATGTAGAGGTACGTTTATCCGACGCTTTTACGGTGAAGGAAAACATCGTGAGGAAACCTGCGCACGCCTGCAAAGAAATTCAAAGATTGTAACTTGTGTGTGAAGTCGTCCAATCCAATTGGGCCGCGTGGACGTAAGGGCTATAGGTACATATGCTCGTGCGTGCCCCTCGGTGTGGACGTATGTGCTGATGATGATGAAATTGTTTAATGATAATATCACATAATTTAGTGAAGACATGCATAAACATTTATGCTGATGATTAGTTAATAAATTTACCAATTTGGTTTACCATATATAAATTAAAACATTCATAGAACCTTACAAATGGAAAGTAATAGGTTTCCGTGATTAAATTATAAACAAGTGTCGTTAGCGAATTCACAGTGGTTCACCAGTGATGATAACTTGATAAGCCAAACAATACTATATAAAAAATCCTTATCACCCGTTGTAAATATGACATAAAATATTATCAATCATCGAACATTCTATAGAGAATAATTGAAGATACATAAGTAAGGCCGATACAAAGGGATGATGCGTGTATGGTTAATTTAAATTTTCAGTAAGTTATATCTATCCATATGTTAACATAAAGTATTATAAGCATCATAATTTAAGTTGAACAGTCCATTCACTAAATCTTAAAGCCTTTTGCGCAGTTCAAGAAACTACTGTCTGGACATCTCTTTAATAGACTTCGTCTCTTTACCTAAACCCGAATAATCTATGTTATACCACAGATAATATAATATTTATTTATTTAAAAACTTTATTGCACATAAAATAGTGTACAAAGGCGAACTAAGTGCCGAATGGCATTCTCTACCAGTTAAGCTAAGGTCATGCAGAAAGACATAAGTGATGCGGTTAAAAAGAAAGGACAAATAAAAAATATTAGTACTCGTATATGGCTGTAAAGTGGTGACACCCATTAGAAAAAACCTTTCTCTTCAACCTATCGCAGTCCACTGCTGGGCGTAGGTCTCCCCCATTTAGGGGGAGAATGAATAAATAAAAAAATATTTTTTATCCCAAAAAATTTATGTATGATAGCTTTCACGCTATCATACGGAAACGAACTGCTTCGATGCTTGCTAGGATTCGGGAAAGCACCAACAGCATCTTGAAGGTAATCAAGGACCAGCCATCTTGTTCCATCTCTAAGCACTGGGTTCAAATACATTTGCAAGGATCCAGGAACCGGTTCTTTTACTGACAGTTTTGTTATTATAGTTGTAAGTACTAACCATATCTATAAGTTCAATGTTACCAACACAATTATGGATCGAAAGTGGTCTGAAATAAATTATTCATTATTATTATTTAAAAAACCTAAGTGAATTCAAATACCCATTAACATCCTATATGTTTATTGATGACCTAAGTAAGACGCCTGTTAAGATTAATAGAGCAATATAATCACAGTTTTAACACTTGGAGTTGGAGGTAGCTTCACTTACTATTAGGTGAGCCAACTGCCCGTTTCGTTCATTTATTTATTTATTTCATAAGAGGACCAACAGCAACGAAACACAAAAATATACACAAATAACAACAGGTAGCCAATTATAGGTCCTCACTAATAAACATTGTATAGAAAAGAACACCCGAATGCTTAATAAAACTAAACAATTAAAATACAACAAATGAGCCAACACAAGAAATTACTTAAATTTGGGTACTTTCAAAAAAATTCCTGCTCATAGCACTCCTCCCGAAGCCACACTAGTATTGAAGAGATCAAAGTCAAAAATAGCATTTAATTGATTGAATTTATATATGACGCCACAGATATTCATTTAGTAACCACTACTTCCATACCCTGTCCCCAATGCCTGTCGACATTGAGGGGGTTTTGATCAGTACCTACCTCGACTAGGTATACCGCATTGGCCGAATGCATACGCCAAAGTCATTTTCTGTGCGTCCCAAAACATAAGAGCTGGGACCCAATGTCAATATAATATAATTAGTCATCATCAGCTCATTAAACGTCCCCACCGAGGGGCACGGGCCTCCCCGTATAGGTTGATTAGGCCTTAGTCGTCCACGCGGGCCCAGTACGGATTGGACGACTTCACACACAACCTTTGAATCTCTTAGCAGGCGTGCGTGAAGGTTTCCTCACGATGTTTTCCTTCACCGTAAGAACATCGGCTAACGTACGTATATTTTCGAAAATTCGAAAACATATTGGTACGTGTCGGGATTTGAACCTCAGCCCTCTCGGTAGGAAGGCGATAGTCCACATCGAGCCACCGACGCGATATAATTAGTAACATCAGTAAATCCGTGGGGATGTTAAAAATCCCAGCATAAAAACTTGGAGCCCTAAGCCGCCCAACTTACACGTTTGCTACCCTTAGGCAGAATGCATTTAATATGCTCCAAAAACCACGGAATCATTTCGAAAAAAGCGTCGGTGGCTCAATGGTGTGGACTGTCGCCTTCCTACCGGGAGGGCTGAGGTTCAAATCCCGACACGTACCAATGTGTTTTCGAATTTTCGAAAAATATATGTACGTTAGCCGATGTTCTTACGGTGAAGGAAAACATCGTAAGGAATCCTTCATGCACGCCTGCTAAGAGATTCAAAGGTTGTGTGTGAAGTCGTCCAATCCGAACTGGGCCTGCGTGGACGACTAAGGCCTAATCACCCTATACGGGTAGGCCCGTGCCCCTCGGTGGGGACGTTTAATGAGCTGATGATGATAATGAAAAAAACATTCACTATTGAAATCAGGGATCCTTAGTTGAATTTTAAAACACCTACGCGAAGCCTGAGGAGGACGTTTGTATTTTATACAAAAAAACATACTTACAGTTTTCGATGAAATAACAGCACTACTGGACTTGATGACAACTAACACCCAAATCCAAGCACACGATACCATTTCGAGTAGATAAATCATGAACTGAACCATTACTATTCAAACAGTTCCTTTATATAGAAGGAACATACTCAAACGGGGCTATAAGTCCCGTCAAAAAAGGAAACGTTATCATTTTGTGCATAGGTACATACATAATTGCTTAATAAATGATAATTATTTGTTCTAAATCTATGGTTCGAAATGGATTCAAACTTTAATCATCAGTCTATAGTCTCATTTCGGATTCTAGGCTTTCCCCAACATCATAGCTATAGGGATAAAATCCAACTTAGGTACATATTTTACTAAATTAAAATTAAAAAAATAAATTTAAATTAATTTTTTTTTTTACTAAATTTGAATTAATGCCAAAAAACTTTTAATAACCTATACAATACCTGCCATAAGTATATAGTTAAGATTCTAATTAAAGAGACCTTAAAATATCAAATAAAATACAAAATTAATAAAAAACATACAAAACTGTTTCTGTATTAATAATGCCATATGGGCCATACGGCATTGATGAATACGGAATAGTATAAAGTAAATTCCCATCCATAGACAATAGACATCCATACACAATCCATAGACAAAGGTAGATTGTATCATAATATATTAGATAACGCTACAAATGAAAGTCAAAAACATTGTAAAATTGTTTTATTACATCCAATTTAAGTTAATATTAAACCGCACAACCCATGTAAAATACAGTCATGGCTAAAAATATCAATAAGACAATCAATTGACATCTACATTATAATATAATTTAAACTAATAAATTCGCTATACGGCAGTCATTTTAAAACATAAGAATAAAATCATTTCTTCACAACAACACAAATAATTATTTAATTTATTATAAATATTTGTAGTCTCTGTTAGGAGTTCACGGTTCATGGACCGGTCCTTTGAAGCTTGCGTGGGGACATGGGTCCAACACGTAGAGGCTTTGTGAGACAAAATAATGAGTTGTGTTGTGTGTGTTATTATTAATAGAAATAACATTGTAAATGGCAGCATTATTATCCTTTTAGCCTAATAACAGTTAATTAAAATAAGTCAATAAATGCATCGCACCAATCATATGGTTTTATAAAGTATACATACATATAGTAGAGTAAGTTCTCTAAATATGGACTAGTCACATAATATGGACTACCGTAATATTTTGCATTATAAAACCGCTAGCGGACTGAATGTAGCAACAAACAGCGCTCTGACCTTGCGCGACCCCGCCAGTGATTCGCAGCGAGTCTCCGCGAGCAGTTGTGTCCGTGGCAGCCATTTTGAATATTCGACGCGGTCTGATGTAATTTTTCGGTAAGTTTTGTAAGATTCTTGGAGTTGTATTTATATTACTTGTGCTATAACTATTTGTTTTTTGGGAACGTTATTGTGTAAGAAGTTACTATTTCCTTAATTCAAAGCTGTATCTAACCACAAAAATTAATGTAAATTTTATAACCTAAAAGTGACATTTGCTTATATTATGGACCGCAATAGCGGTTTCATATATGGACCAGTAGTCCATATTATAATCATGTAGTCCATTTTGTAAACTCAATATATTTTTGTTTTAGAATATGGCCTCAACAAGTCAAGGCAAAAGGCAAAAATGGGACAAAGATTCTATGACAATGGCTATATTAGCTATTAAAGAAAATAAAATGGGATATTTGAAAGCATCTAAAACCTATTGTGTGCCAAAAACTACACTAATACGGTTATGCAAAAAAAAAGATACGCCTTTACAGGAAGTGACAAACATAAAACTTGGGAGAAAAGCAACACTTCCCACAGAGCTAGAAAGTGAGCTAGCAGATTATGTACTTCGCATGGAAGAAGCAGGATTTGGATTGACTAGACGTGATATTATGTCACTTGCATTTCAACTGGCAGAAAAAAATAACTTGAGTCATAACTTTTCTCAAGATAAACAATCAGCTGGTAAAACTTGGTTGCGATTGTTTTTGAGGCGGCACCCGAATCTTTCTTTTCGGCAACCTACTGGTACATCCATCGCAAGACTAAAGGGCTTTAACAAGGAAAATGTCAACGGATTTTTCAAATTGTTAGAAGAAGCCATGGAAAAGTACAAATATACACCTAACAATATATACAATGTCGATGAGACTGGCGTAACAGTGGTGCCCTCAAAAATGCCTGAAATTCTAGCAGAGAAAGGAAAACGACAAATCAAAGCTACAACGTCAGCTGAAAGAGGATCGACAGTTACTTTGATATTGTGTATGAATGCTATCGGGTCATTTGTTCCGCCCATGATGATTTTTCCCCGTAAGCGGGATAATCCGCTTCTAATGAGAGGAGCACCTCCTGGCTCAATTCACGCATGCCACCCTTCAGGCTGGATACAAACGGATTTATTCACTAAGTGGTTTAAGCATTTCTTAAAACACGTGAAACCTTCTGAAGCTTCTCCTGTGCTTTTGATTTTAGACGGGCACGCTAGTCATACCCGAAATATTGAACTTATCGATTTGGCGAGAGAGAATCATGTTCAGTTATTGTCACTGCCTCCACATTCAAGCCACAAGATTCAACCACTGGATCGCACAGTCATGGGACCATTTAAAAAATACTTCACCGAAGAAATCCGGAAATTTGTCAAAAACGAAAGGCAATCGGCTTCGCATTTTGATATTGCTGAAATATTTGGGCGTGCTTATGTAAAAACTCAGCGTGCTGACCTTGCTATCAATGGTTTTCGTGTTACTGGGATTTGGCCCGTAGATAAAAACGTTTTTCAAGACCATGACTTTATTGAATATGATGACGAGCAATCAACGTCTAGTCAGGTCCATCAAATTCAGCAAACGCAGGGTACTGTCTTCACTCAATCACCGCCAGTAGTTTCTACGCGTAATATCGATGACAGTGATTCAGACCAGACTTTCTGTGACGACCTTGAACCCGTTGCAATGGAAGAAGAACCACCATATATGAACGAAGATTTGGTTGATATTGACCTTAAAAATTTACTGGAAACTACTGGAATGTCGCAATGCCCGACTGATAATACTACTGTAGGATTTTCAGCGGGATCATCAAAGGAACCTCTAACCATCACTGCTGTAAATGAAGTACAAAGTTTAAGATCTTTAGCATTAGCAAAAATTTCTAAAAACAGTGATTTGCTTGACCAAAATTCATCACTAATTCTGGATACGGTTAAGTCCAAAACTACAAATTTTGATAATAATAAAGATATTGATAAAATAGAAGTTGTTCAAAATTCCATTCTATCTAAAGATTTTATAAATTTACCTTCTGGATCGTCTTCATCTCCATATTTGTCGCCACAACAACTACATCCCGTACCTCGTATTAAAGTAAAATCTAGTAATAGGGGAAGAAAAGCAACTAAATCAATGTTACTGACTTCATCGCCATACAAACTTGATTTGGAGATAGCAAATAAAAGAAAAGAAGAAGCAGAATCATTGAAAAAGAAAAGGAACGTAGCGAAAGAGTTAAAAGAGCCAAAGGGAAGAGTTGAGATGAAAAAAAGATCCAGATCAGGAAAAAAAACACAAGAAAAGCCAAAGACAAATAAGAAAACATCGAAGATAAAATCAACGATAGAGAAAGCTAGAAAGAAAAGAAAACTGACACGGAAACAGCACAATTCATCCTCGAGTTCTGAAGTTGGTAATTATTCAGTCAATGATGACACTGACGAAAGTCCTGATAGAAGTCAGGGCAACAATGCAAAATGCCTTTACTGCGAAGGTCGTTTTTCTGAAGACGTACACGGAGAAAAGTGGGTGCAATGTCCCTCTTGTTTCCAATGGGCTCACGAAATTTGCGCAGGTGTCGAGGGAGGCGCATTTTTATGTGAATTTTGCATATAAGTAATGCTACAGATATTTATATTTACGTACTACTGTTAGAAGCTGATTATTTTGCATTGAGTATTATATTTTTGAAATGTTACAACAAGTATTATACTAACAAAATTGTTACTTATTGATTATTAAGATAAGAAGGTACATTATTGTTGCCTAAAATTGTTTCTTTTATAAACTTTAAGATAAGTATATACCAAAAACTTATAATTTTAATGATAAGTTAATTGTTAACACATACATTCTATGTAACAAACTTTGTGTGGTCCATATTAGATAACCATGGTCCGTTTTAAAAACCTAGTGGACCATATTGCACTACCAATTCCAAAGAGGTTGACTTTCTCATACTTCAATAAAAAACTTTTTTTTAAATAAGTACTCTGTATTTTGTTATTTGATTTATAATTTCGTGTTACGAACTAATTTCTTGACTGATTAAAATAATAAAGACTGACTTAACTGATATAATAGCAGTTTTATTCAAATAAATCCTTACGGTAGTCCATATTTAGGGAACTTACTCTATTGCTCCCAGAACATAGATGAAAGTGTAGTTTAAATAATAGTGCGAGCAAAAAAGAAGTTTGTCACTAGATATTGGTCTGTTTCATTACATTAAAATAAAAATCACCTATTATTGTCATTATTATTGTTAATAACAATACAAAAATTACTAAATTATTGACTCCAAAAATCACTAGAGAACGCTGAATGAGTGCAGCATCCAGTGACCACTAGCCTATTGTCGTTGGCAGCATCAATCACCCCTAAACCGAATTAAGGCTGAGAGCCATCTGCGGTCGCCAATTGCCCGGTGAAGCTGTAAAGGCCATCTGCGGCCAACAGCAGTAGTCAGTTCCAAAAATAACCTAAGCCGATGTGATACACTAAATAGCTACTGCGTATTCCGCAGTGCGTGTGGTTAACATAGCGATTGTGCAAGCCGTAGTCGGCACTTCAAACCGTAATTGTAGCGTTGGCACCGTGCTGTAGGAATATTGTTTTTTTTTATGTTTCAATAAAGTACGTAGTTGTTGTAGCTATCATTTAACACAGTTGTTGTAGCCACTGTGCCTTTTGTAGTGAACACTTAACGCAGTTGTTGTAGCCATTGTGTATAATGTGGTCGTCACTTAACACAGTTGTTGTGTCCGTGAAACAGGAGTGTTATGCACTTTTGTGTGAAATTACCGGGTATAGAATATCTAACATCTGTTGTCTTGGGTGACGGGCGCAGTGCGGCATTGATGGAGGATAATAACTGTCTATCAGTTGGTCTCCTTCAATGCCGCTCTGTCACGGCGTATCACTTACCATCAGATGAGCGTCCCGACTGTCCTGTACACTTAGAAAACTCCTGTGCGTGTTATAGCCGGTACCTAACTCCAATATCCTAGCGGCTATGCGTTCCTAATGGTGGTGAAATCCTTATACACGAGTATGGTGTCGCAGTCAGTGCCTGGTGCGAGGCGGGCGCGCGCCATGTCGCGGAGGGAGACGGCGCAGAGCGTGGCCCGGGCCGGGTCCCGGTACAGCACGCGGCGGCCCCTCCGCCCCACCACCAGTACGTAGTGGCCAACATACTCCCCACCGAACCAACGTCTGTAATAATAATAATAAGTCACCGCAGGGCAGCTTGTGGCGAGCTGTTGGTGCATAGCGACACCACGGACCCGAAGGCCCCCGAGAGTGCACACTCACCGTCTCCGGCCTCCGGAGTGCCCACCCAAGGTCAGGACTCTCACCACTGGCTTGCCTTCATTGGCTGTCCAGAGTGGGGTTGCAAGAGCTACATGCTCGAGGGGTGGAAGTGAAAGATGCGTAAGTCGCGAGTTGGTGCAGTTTGCCTGCGCAGAAAGCGGTGTACACCTCTCGACACCCCTAGCCGCGTGCGCCCATGTTGCCCCCTGTTGCCCCCACTGCAGACAACCATTAGGGAGCCCATGCAGCCGCGGCAAGTCACCGCCTGTCGCTTTTTAAATTTGAGACTAGTTTTATGGCAGGCGTCCGTAGTCTCTCCCATAACTCAGCTATCCAGTCCACTAAAACCCAATGCCATAGCCCGGTATCGTAGTTTTCATATATTTGCAATAGTCTTTACACCTGGCGGGGGTCATCACGAGTTGTATCATATTGTGCATTCTGTGATGGCATCCGCCACGTGTAACACATACAAAGATTAAAAATTCGAAACACACATGCCTTCCAAAGGACCGGGCCACCAAAAATATTTATTGCTTCTTCACAAGTAACAATTTCGACATGTGGTCCTTATTAGCTACTTACAAATCTTACAATACACAATTTATTTTTGTAACTTTATTGTGAAGCAATTGGATGTGGCTCAGCTATTGTTGATAAATAAGGTACTAGTACCTATTTACAACGCTGATTTTCAGCCAACTCCACGTGTCTTCAGGTGTTACACGAGGTTAGTGATATGAGGGCCAACCACATTAATGGTATTATCATGACAATGAGACAGTGAGTGATGTAGAAACTAAATTGTAGCTTGTTAATAATTTTGAAAAATAGGTTGTATTAAGTTTATACAATTAAAAACAGTTTAAAAAACCACAACCACAAATTGATGAACCGACAGCTGGTTAGTTATAGTTTGACTGCTTGTCCAATTTTGAATGAACACAAATTTTATGTTAAACAAATCTGACAACATCGCACTTTCACAACGAACCCTTGTCGGGGAGCCGGCCGTATAAAGGTCCTATGGATCGGATACATGAACTATTTTTTGAATATACTCTAAGAACTGAAGGTCGATACCCCTGAAAATGCTTGGTTCGTCCGCATGCAAAATTATGACCTCACTTCCGGTTGTAGTTAATCAAAGGTACGTCCTTTCAATGCGGTCAACTCACGTTCGCGAATGAATTGAGCTACTCATCGAATACTTTATTTGCCCTTAATTTTTTCATGTATATTATGATTTATAATAACAATGTCTGGAATAACAACCGGAAGTGAGGTCATAATTTTGCATGCGGCCAAAATCAGACATTTTCAGATGTGTCGACCATCAGTGGCGGATTTACAAATTCGCCGCTAGTAGGCTAAAAACGTTTGCCGCCCCTAATATTTTTTTAAATTGAATACGTTAGAAATGTTTTTGGTGGATTACATTTATTCTGAAATTGGAACTTTATGATTTGTTAGTAATCTTTTACATACAGATTACGGACGTAATGTGTATATATATAATTACAAGTGTTTTTTTTTTATTTCTATAAAATAAAAAATATTTGGGCTAAATTTGCCGCTCGTCTAAATGTGCCGCCCTAGGCTCCAGCTTACTTAGCCTGTTGGTAAATCCACCACTGTCGACCATTATTTCTATGGTGTCTCCGTAGACAGAGAGTACGTCTATGGGTATCTCAGACTGTTCGTGTCTCTGAAATGTTCATGTCTCGGATCCAGAACTTTTATACGGCCGGCTCTCCGACTAAAAGCTAGGTTTTGTTATGAAAGTGTTGTAGTGTGTGACGCGCCTCTCCACACATAGATAGTTGTAAGTTTATATAAGCGTAGTCATAAGCAATTTGATTCATTATTAATACATCGTTTTCCAACAAGGTACTCTTTTATTTACATTAACTGGTCACAACCTTACATGGCGACCCTGCCAGGATGTCGTCAGTTTTGTAAATAAATAAACTTTGTGTTCGTTCATTGGACTAGTATTTAAACAATAACAAATTCAATAAAACGTGATGACTCATCAGGGTTTATTGAATCCAGTGGCGTGCACAGAGATTATGAGTTGGGTATGCACACTGAACGTAAAAACAATAAATAGTTCACATTTTTGTCAAATTGAGTGCTGTCGATGACAGCAGATCGCCTAAGGTTTCAAACCAGTAGAGAAAAATAAGCGAATAAGTGGGAATCTTTATATATGTTGGCGATGTCCCGGGTTGTCTGAACGCACAGGGTATGCACTGCTTATTTGCATATATGAAGTGCACGCCATTGCTGATGACCTGGGTAAGGTGGCGGGCAGCAGATGTCAACTGCTAGGGATTGGTCCGCGTGGAAATCATTAGAGGCCTTCGTTCAGCAGTGGACGAATAATTTTGACTTGTAGAATACTACAAAACAAAATTATTCGTACATAATAATGTGTATAGCTCTAGCTACAGAACTTATATAAACAATATGTGCATTAAATCAAATGCAAGCAAAGCCGCTGCAAAAACAAGTTCAATTAATCTATACTAATATATAAAGCTGAAGAGTTTGTTTGTTTGTTTGAACGCGCTAATCTCAGGAACTACTGGTTCGATTTGAAAAATTCTTTCAGTGTTAGATAGCTTATTTATCGAGGAAGGCTATATATCATCACGCTACGAGTAATGGAAAGCGGAGCAGCAATGAAGAATGTTTCAAAATCGGGGGTATTTTTTCATACTTGGAGCTTCCGCTGCGTACGCTGAGTAAACGGTTAAAGTTTCACAAAAGTCATGTATGAGAGTATTGTTCTCCTTTTAAAGGTCTACAAAAAAGTCCGCGACAGCATATGACTATCTTTTAAGGTTAGCTCACTACAACATATTTTTTGCTAAAAAAAAATCTGAAACTGACCCCGAAAACTTTAAAGTTGGAGGGAGGGGAAATGTAAATGTAGTAATAAATGTAAGTACCATGTTATCCCGAATTTAATGCGAGCGAAGCCGCGGGCAAAAGCTAGTGAAATATATATCTTATTATCCAAATAATCATAATTTAAATGAAGTGGTACCGTGTTATCCCGAATTTAATGCGAGCAAAGCCGCGGGCAAAATCTAGTGATGGATAAACCATCATAAATAAAATATAATATTAAAATGAATGTAATAATTAGTACGACAATAGAATACAGCATTATGTTGCCTTTTATTTTAGAATTGCAATAGTGTTTGGGGATTCCCCTACCATTGAACAAGTTTCCTGTTTAGTGAGTGTAGATTAGTGACGTCTCACTATCGATAGGGCTGGAAATTATAATGTTTAGTATGAATGTTCTTTGAGCTTATAATATTTAATGAAAATATATATTACATGAGAACTAAAATACAAGTTATCTATTGCTGGTCCACATAGAGGTATTCGCAATAATAGTTTAATCAATGGTGTGGACTGTCGCCCGCCTACCGGGAGGGTTGAGGTTCAAATCCCGAAACGTACAAATGTGTTGTAGAATTTTCGAAATTATATGTACGTTATCTGACGCTCTTACGGTGAAGGAAAACATCGTGAGGAAACCTGCGCACGCCTGCGAAGAGATTCAAAGGTCGTGTGAGAAGTCGTCCAATCCGCACTGGGCCCGCGTGGACAACTAAGGCCTATACAGCCTATACGGGTAGGCTGATGCCCCTCAGTGGGGACCTTTGATAAGCTGACTATGATGATGATCATAGATAACTTCTTTTTAATATAAAATATCATTTATATATAGGTATAGATTAGAGAGAAGTAATATACCGGAACTCGGCAGCGAGTTTGTTACGTCGGCAAAGGTGGCAGGCGAGCAGGCCTGCGTCCACCAGCAGCAGCGCCGGGCCCGCGTGCCCCCACCGCGCCAAACCACACACCCACGCCGCACCACAACCATCCCCACCAGCCGAGAGGAACCGACGCCGGACGCGCTCCCGGTCCTGGGGAACATCTACACTAACCAAGGGCGGATCCAGGTTAAGCGCCAGGAGGGGGTCACATAGTAGTGGTCAAGTTAAGAATTTCTAAGGTATTTTGTTCATGTACGTTAGTATAGTACTTAAAAATAGCTCAAGGGAGGATCATGACCCCATCCCCCTGGATCCGCCGTTGAGACTAACTAGGTAATAGAAATTTAAAGCATAAATGTAAGAACTAATAAAAAGGAAAACACAATATATAATACAAATAAGGACGAAATTGTAACATTGAAAGAAAATGAATATAAAAAAACATAAAGGTCCCTGACAACAATATCAGGAGGTCATCCCCTTTAATAATAAAAAAAAGCCATTTGATTTTTTTTTATGTTATAAATGTACAGGACGGTCTGGACGCTCACCTGATGGTAAGTGATACGCCAGACCATGACAGAGCGGCATTAAAGGAGACCAACAACTGATAGACAGTTATTATTCTCCATCAATGCCGCACTGCGCCCGACACCCGAGACAACAGATGTTAGGTCTCGTATATCCGGTAATTTGACTAGCTACAGTGCCCTCGTCCCGAAAAACAAAAGTGCATAACACTCCTGTTTCACGGGATGATATCTGTCACTGCGGTGTGTAGTAAATGTAATGGAAGATTGAGTAGGGTGCAATCCCGGGGCGTTACAAAGATTTGTGTGCTTGAACATGTCTGTGTGTATTGGTCTGGATTTTTAATATGTAAGTATTTACAAAAAAAAATATACAAGTTAAAGCCGTTAATTAGTAACCCATATTACAAATGCTTAGTTAATGTCACGCGTGGTCCGGGTGCACCAAAAGGGTTCCGCAAAATAACACTTCCATAAGTACATATTTATTTTAACACGTAATAACATAAATACATAGCTTTGACGACCCATCGGGTGTACGCACTAGTTGAGACGTCGGCTATTACCTACATCAAGGGTTCCGGGATCGACCTCCGAGCATTACAAACAACTGTGTGCATGATCATGTCTGTTTGTATTGGTCTGGGTGTTTTCTATGTATAACATGTATGTATTTACAAAAAAAAGTATATACTCTTGTGTGTGTTTATTTCGGAGGGCACGTTAAGCCGTCGGTCCCGGCTACAATCTTATGATGGTAGTCGTCAACTCCCACCAATCCGCATTCTCTCTCTCTCTCTTCAACCTATCGCAGTCCACTGCTGGACATAGGTCTCCCCCATTTTGCGCCAGATATCCCGGTCCTCCGCTTTTCTCATCCAGCTCCCACCAGCGACCTTCCGCAAGTCGTCGGTCCATCGGGCCGGAGGGCGTCCTACGCTACGCTTGCCGAGACGCGGTCTCCACTCCAGAACTCGTCTGCTCTATCGGCCATCGGTTCTACGACATACGAGACCAGCCCACTGCCACTTCAATCCGCATTAGGCCCGCGTGAATGTGTGCCCCCATGCATGGCTCAGCTATACTAGCTACAGTGCCCTCATCCCGAAACACAGAAGTGCAAAACATTTCTACTTCACGGGACGATATCTGGCACTGCGGTGGTACCTACCTAGACGACTCAGTATTGAGTCTATACCACCTAGTAGGAGAGTAGGCTTATCACTAAGAATAGGAGTCTAGGCTTATCACCTTGCAATGATAAATAATCTTACCAGATCCAATATTTTGTCGTAGTACCCGTGCCGCCGGTAGGATTCATTGACGCCCAGTGTGGTGGTGTACATTTCATGTTTGATGCCAAATCTATACACGGAGTAGGACGAAAATTAATATCAGTTTCTATAAAGGGTATTGGCCTACTAATCAAATTACTAGACTTTTTACTTTGATAGGTGGTGACAGAACCGATGGCCGTTGGAACAGACGAGTTCTGGAGTGGAGAACGCGTCTCGGCAAGCGCAGCGTAGGACGCCCGGACCGAGGGACCGACGACTTCCGAAAGGTCGCTGGTGGAGGCTGGATGGGGAAAGCGGAGGACCGGGACATCTGGCGCAGAATGGGAGAGATCTATGTCCAGCAGTGGACTGCGATAGGTTAAAAAGGGAAAGAGTGAGGTAGTGACAGCCGGTAACAGAATTAGGGTTGTTCACTAAGATGAAGTGAATTGCCATAATCTCCTGTACCAATCAAAGATTTGGTGTACTCAGGGGGTGCTGCTACACATTATCTGCTGAATGTGAGTCCCATTTCTCTGTAATTTTGAAACACTAGTAAAATTTTGACAAGAAACAACTAGTCATGGGTGAAAACGACATTTTCTCACACCCTTTATAAGTTTAAATCAATATAAAAAAAGTTTTATAGTCACTATCAAGTTTTTCCAGTTCTTCTTGATGATTCTACTTTTTCTGAACGGATGGCAGACATATATTTTTTATAAATGTGAATATTTTTTTTATAATAAATTGATGATTCAAAAGTATCTGTATAAGATTTATTTGAATAAACATATTTTGAGTTTAAGTCTGAATTTTCAATCAAAGATTTCAAAAACTAATGAAAAATACAGTTATTTTGTGATCAATTCTACTAAGCAACTAAAAAATGATGTAATTATATATTTATTAATGAAACACTTAACTTTTAAGTAGATAGCACAAGTCTATAGTCCAAGTGGACTGGTTGAAGCCTTCTTCAGCACATATAGCTTCAAAGTTATTAAGCATTTCCTTCCTCTGGTCATCAGAGAGCAGCATCATCACACAGGAAACCCCACAGTCCCAGGAGTACCGCTGTTGGACGTGGAACACCTTGTATTCCAGATATTGGGAATCATCATCTGGGGTGATCATCATCATCATCAATTTAGAGTGTGGACTTAAGGATAAAAAGAAAAATAATTGATTCAGTTATTAATGTTTTATAGATGTTCTCATTTCAGATTTTGTACTTTATTTTTTTTTATATTTTTTACATTATATGAAACTATTAAAAATAATTAGTAAAGTATTCAGGTAGGTACCTAATATGATAAGATACATTTACTACTTAAATTATAAAAGATAATTCTAACTTATAATAAGAATTCCCTTGCAAACTAGTGTTAAATTTTATCTAAGTATTTTTTCAAGTTTTAGAAGTGTATGACGCTATTCAAGCTTATCGTAAAAAAATGATTATCAGATTAGAAAAGCGTTACGTAGTTTTGCTCAAAAATGTACCGGACAATGACCAATGATGATTATAGCAGGTTACCTATTTATCAGAAAAGCTTTTTTTCTACAAGCACTAGACAAAAACAACACGTAAGTAAATATCAACTTAATAATAAACCACCAGATAGGGCTTCGCTTGTCGAGTTATTTTCATTTTAAATGAAATTATTAATACTGAATGAGAAGTGTTTTGAATTATTCAATTAAACTTTGTACTTACTTTTTTGTACAGATTCCATGTCAACAAACAAATGTTCCTTATTTAGGATAGTTGGAATACTATTTCTAAAATAAATTTTATACTTTGTTTTGGTTGTTATCAATCACTATCAAAAAAGTTTCGAGGCGTTTCATTTCACGCGTTCATGTCACAATTGTACATTGAAAAATACCTATGTCAATTACGATCCATCTGAATCTAATTAATTATAGTATGTGTGATAAAGATAGAGGCCAAATATAAAAAAATGTCGAAAATTTTCAAAACTGTTTAAGACTCAAAACATTGATTTGAGGACAAAAATCAGGGCAGGCAGGACTAGAAACGGAACGAAATTGCGTTTAGTAATTACTTTAATTAAACTTAATTTATACGTAGCGTGGCACCTATTTCAAAAAAGCTTAAACCTGTATAAAATGAAAACTTTATTTTCCAACATTTTGATTAACATTGTTGATCATTTTGTAGTTATAGCGCGACCTTTTGCTATCCATTGAAATTTCTAACAAAACGTATCAGAGATAAGAAACAGCTGATTGTCAAGTCAATGTCATTGAATGAATTGAATCTGCTTGCACCATTGAAAAATAATTTGAAATTTTTAGTCATTAAGAATTTTTATAATGGCTCTGCGTAAAGTCGTTACTAAGTGGATGTGTAGCAGGACAGTCCCTAATGGCACGTTTCGAGCGCGCTTTCTTAGTACACAGACGTCACATAAAGAGACCGATGGTCAGTCGTCCAAACAAACACACTTTGGGTTTCAAACCGTAGATGAAGAAGAAAAATGGAAAAAGGGCACGTAATTCATTATCGATTTGTAAAAACTGAAAGCATTTTTTGTATACATATGTATTTTAACTTATTTTTATAACCAAAGTCAAATCTAACCTATAAGTAAGAATATTTAGTAATTATTGATAACAATATCTATTTACTGGAATTCACATGATATGTGTAAAAATTGGTATTGTACTATGTATCATTGGTGTATTTAATTATATTGTATGTATTATTATTACAGTACATGAAGTGTTTGAAACAGTGGCTGATAAATATGACCTAATGAATGATGCCATGTCGTTTGGCATTCACCGATTATGGAAGGACATATTCATGCACCGGCTCGCCCCCACACATGGAACTAAACTGCTGGATATGGCAGGAGGCACAGGTTTGTTGAATATCAAACTTACTTTTAGAGATCCAATTTGTTGGAAGTTGCAATTTGTCTCTACTTTCATAAGGTCCTTATGCATAGTATAAATTGAATAAATTTATTCATCATTGCCATTAAAAAGATTCAAACACTATATGTATTAACTATAACTGCAAACTCAAAATGGATATCAAAGTATATGAATATGTTTTTATTCTGTATTTATATATATGTACTTACATACATATTGCATGTATAGTGCTTTTGTAAAAGCATAGCTATGCTTTGCAGGCAGACCTATGCCTGGCAATGGGTTAAATTTTTATATCATTATGGTAAAGCATTTTTCTGAAGGTTTAATTAACAAAGATAAGATTGAAGTAGTCCTTAAGTCCAACAGTGGAGAAAATGACATAATCCATACACACTGCCAAAATATCACCTCTATTCTGTGCACAATCGACATTCACCATAATATGACTTGGGATTAACATCTTTAATTGAGCAATATATGAATAGATAGACTCAATGGTCAGCCCTTTATAATAAACCTTCATTCACAGCACAGCAATGGGTACTAAACAACAGATATGCATTCAATTTACTTTTTTGTAAATACTTACAACACATTATCCATACGAACACACAGACCAATAAAAACAAACATGTTCATGCACTCAACAGGCCAAACCACTGAAGCTTTTTTTTCAAAGCATCAAAACTCATATTTTTAGTTTAGTATTTTAATCGTTTTTTATTATATTTTTTGATGTCATAAGTGCTTTTTGTAAGCCTAATTTGAAATAAATGTTTTTGATTTGATTTTGACTTTGACACAAATGTTTATTACTGAATGTAGTAGCTACAAAGCCTATTAGGGTACTAGTCAACTTAAATCATTTTATTTTTCTCAAAGCACCATCATACCCCAAACCGTAGCCCGAACCATCAGCCCGTAGTATGGATACTAAACAACAGATAAACATACTTATATACTTTTTTTTTGTAAATACATACACATTTTATCATCATCATCATCATTATTGCACCCTAATATGTCCACTGCTGAACGAAGGCCTCCCTAATGATTTCCACGCGGGCCGATCCCTAGCAGTTGACATCCATCTGCTACCCGCCACCTTAACCAGGTCATCTGTCCATATTATACATATAATAATACTAATACCTACTGACATTCACACAGCGCCATCTGTTCCCAAGTTAAGTGTGAAACTTGTATTACGGGTACTAAACACCTGATAAACTTACATATATAATATTCATTATATCTTGTCTTTATATATTGAGTCTTCTATATAAAAAATATGTGTTTTCAGGTGATATCTCATTTCGATATATCAACTACCTAAGAAACCTGGGCGCGCCGCCTGAAGGCAAGCTGAGTAGTGTCACAGTTTGCGACATTAACCAGGCTATGCTGGATGTGGGCAAAGTCCGGGCGCAAAGGTGACCTCTCTATCTTTTGGATGATTTTTTCTCTAATATTGATGTGGAGTAGATTCCTAAAGAAAAAGTTCAGTAAAAGTTTATATTGGATCAGTTGATGCTTTTAGTGCCCCTGTTTTCTAGTGCACTGAGCTTTCTGGATTTGGTTTGACGCCATCTGGTGTAATGGTCGAGACCCCCGTTATCTAGCCCCAAGTTAAGCGTGAAAAATGTACTATGGGTACTAAACAACGGATAAACATACAATACAAACAGACATGTTCATGCACACAAAAGTTTGTGCTGCCCGGGGAACGAACCCAGAACCATTGGTGTAAGAGGCAACCACCCAATTACACCACATGGGTCATTATTACCCAGGCAAGGCTACACGAAGGAGTCTTGCGGCGTGGATGTGCAGTGGGTGTGCGCCGACGCCGAGAAGCTGTCGCTGCCTGACGACGCCTTCACGGCGTACACCATAGCTTTCGGCATCAGGAATTGCACGCACATTGATAAGGTATGTTTGTAGTGTTTCATCATCAGCAGTTTATTAAATAATATCCGCTGACATTCACACAGCGCCATCTAGCCCCGAGTTAAGCGTGAAGCCTGTATTATGGGTACTAAATAACTGATAAACATACTTATATATATATTTTTTGTAAATACATACACTTATACATAGAAAACACCCAGACCATTACAAAAAGACATGTTCATGCACACAAATGTTTGTACTGCCCGGAAATCGATCCTGGAATCCTTGGTGTTGCAGCCGACGTCTCAACCGCAACACCAAATGGGTCGTCATTTGTTTATGACCTTTTGAACGCCACGCTATTGCAATGCAGTATTAAATTAAACATGTGTTGAGTGCACGTGAAAATGCGAAGATATTGGTAAGTGGCGGGATCCCTGTTTAACTGTTTAGTTGTTAGTCACCAATCCGCATGAAATGAAAATATATTTATTCAATTAAGGTCCATAGAGAACACTTACGAATGTAAAATTTGATTCTAACATTGGTTCGGACTGTTGTTGTCTGAGAAGAATCCAGCAAGAAACTCAGTAGGCCCAAACTCCCCATAGTCCTGGTGTGTGGGAAAGCGAATGGACAGCTTTTAGTGGGACATTCTGATGATGATAAAGAAGTGTTTATTCAGTTTAGGTCCTCACAGAACACTTATGAATGTCAAATGAAGCTACCACTGGTTCGGGAGGTAGTTTTCCACTGAGAAGAAACCAGCAAGCAACTCAGTAGTTACTCTTTTAAAAAAAATGTGTTTAGTACAGAATCATTTGTAATCATCTCATCTCATCATCAGCTCATTAACGTCCCCACCGAGGGGCACGAGCCTACCCGTATAGGGTGATTAGCCTTAGTCCACGCGCCCAGTGCGGATTGGACGACTTCACACAACCTTCGAATCTCTCGCACGGCATGAAGGTTTCCTGACATGTTTTCCTTCACCGTAAGAGCGTCGGATAACTACATATTTTCGAAAATTCGAAATACATTGGTACGTGTCGGGATTTGAACCTCAGCCCTCCCGGTAGGAAGGCGACAGTCCACAACACTGAGCCACCGACGACCGACCATTTGTAATCAAAATAATAATATTAAGCAAATTATATTCACAATTTTTATTATATTAGGTATTATAATCAACTACAAAAGTATTATTAAGCAGTTAAGTATTATATAAATGTAATTAGATGATAACAAAAAAAAATGAAGTAGTGCAGGCGTGATGGTTACCTGATGACGCTGTAGGTGCTGGAGGAGGCGTACCGTGCTGGCGCCTGGCGGCCGCTTCATGTGCCTCGAGTTCAGCCACATCCCCAACGACACGCTGCAGTGGTGAGTGTAGTCATCATCAGCTCATTACACGTCCCCACCGAGGGGCACGAGCCTACCCATAGGTTGAGGCCTTAGTCGTCTACGCTGGTCAGTGCGGATTTGCCGACTTCACGCACATTTGAATCACTTCACAGGCGTGGGCAGGTTTCCTCACGATGTTTTCCTTCACCGTGAGTGTCGGATAACGTATTATACATAATTTTGAAAATGTGAGACATTGGTACGTGGCGGGATTTGAACCTGCACACTCCAGATCGGAAGGCAACGGACCACACCAATGAGCCACCAACGCTCCTAAGTTATAGTTTGGCGACAATTCTACCCAGTGGCGGGGCAAGACCTAAATTTGATTTGGGCCACCGAGAAAATAATTTGATACTCAAAAAACGAATGTGGTAGTTAGGTTAGTATTTCCAGATACTTGCTAGTCTGTTTTTTCATTATTGCAAGAATAGATGAGTATTTAAATGTATAATTTCGTTTGCGTGATTCACTTCGGGAAGTATTTAAAAAAAAACGATATTTTAATAGTAGCGTCTCAATACAATTACCATAATCTATGTCCACAAAAATCTTTTATTTGTTTGAAAAAAAATGTGACGTACATAACTTTAATACTAGGAACAAAAACAAACTTACTGTCCCAAATCTTAGACTAAGTAAAATAGGGAAATCATTTGTTGGAAGAGCATAACATTATTTAATAAAATACCACAAAATCTTGCCGAATTGCCTTTTCACCAGTTTAAATTAAAGATTTAAAAAAACCCTCATGCATAAAGTCAGGGCCGGATCTAGGGGCAGACGGGGGCACGTGCCCCGGGCGCACGGTCAGGGGCGGCAAACCGACTAATGGACCACTCATCATTTACCTTACTTGCCCGCGAATAAATAATAGTACAAGTGCATGGCCATAGAAATACGACTGATAGCCGGAGCGCGGAGTAAGGCATGTTACTGAACTATTACATTTTTTTGCATAGTTCTAAATAGGCGCCCGCAGATCACGGTCAGCAGGCGGGTGCAGCTGCGATCTGAGGAATGACGCTGTATACGAAAACTCTCTCGTCGATCTCTATACAGGGCAGCAGTGTATTATTTCAAAGTTACGTAGTTATTTCTCTATGTTAATTGATGCCAACTTAGCTGCTTTAAAGCTATATCATTTTCATGATGGACAGCTACAATTGAAAAAATAAACAATTAAGCTCCTTTTACTTGCATCAAGCGACCACGTTTTTAAGAAAATATACAAAATAAATTGGAAATAAAACGCCTTTTCATCCAGTGTGACTTCGAAAAAGCTGAGGCGAGTAGTCTTATTTCATTATAGAACTTAATTGATTAATATCAATACCAATAATTGATAAATTGTAACTTTTTAATGACATTGCTTTTTTGCCGAGGTTAGGATGGTTATGAAACAGCTTAAGCGTTATTAGACCCCGCTACGACGGATATACCGCAGAGCTTTTGAAAGTAGGGGGCACGCCAGTGCTTAAGACCCTTCAGAAGCTTTTTAATTCCGGAATCGGTGATGGTGCGACACCAAAGGTGAGGAGCAATGGCGTGGTGGTGTTCTTCTTCAAGAAAGGTGATTAAACCTTTTCCCTCTCTATTCAACCTATCGCAGTCCACTGTTGGACATTGTCTCATTTTGCGCCAGATATTCCGGTCCTCCGTTTTTCTCATCCAGACTCCACCAGCGACTTTTCGCAAGTTGTCGGTCCATCGGGCCGGAGGGCGTCCTACGTTACGCTTGCCAAGACGCGGTCTCCGCTCCAGAACTCGTCTGCTCCAACGGCCATCGGTTCTGCGACATCATTACCCACTGCCACTTCAGTTCGCTAATCTGGCGAACTATGCCGGTAATTTTAGTTCTTTTGCGGATAACATCATTTCTGATTTTATGTATAAGAGTCTCCCAACATAGCACGCTCCATCGCTCGTTGAGTAACTTTGAATTTCTGAACCAATCCGCAGTCAGTGTCCATGTCTCATCTGCGTATGTTGGTATGGGTAGGACGTATTTCTCAAAGACTTTTGTCCTTAAGCGTTGCGGAATCGTCGACGTGAAGATCTGATGTAACTTGCCTGATGCCGCCCAGCCCAAATGAATCCTCCTACTAGCTTCCCTTCCGAAATTGTGCCGGTCAAGTTTTAGCCCAAGTAAACTTATTCTTGGACAATCTGGAGAAGGACGCCACCGACGCTTATCAGAAACGCTACCGGTCTATAATTCTTCAAGAGAGCTTTATCACCCTTCTTAAAGAACGCTTGTGGACCACGCTTCCAGTGTAGTTCCCAGGTAGATGACGGCATTAAAAGAGCTCACCTAATGTCCTAAGGATGGGTTGTCCACCGGTGTTTAGGAGTTCTGTCGTAATACCGTCATCCCACGGGCCCTTTCATTTCTCAGTTGCTTCAGTGCTGCACTAATTTCGCTAACGTCAACATCCGGATATCCTACGTACAATGCCTTAGTAGGGCACGTAGATTCCAAGTGGTTTTTGGAAAACTTTGGGCCCCCTGTTCTCCTTAATAAGGTCCTTAATTAACCTTGTATTGAAATAGTAGAATTCTCTGCGAACGAGTTTTCGTATCCGCTTGGAGAGAGCCTAATATTCCGGGTATGATAAGTTAAAGTCAAAATTCATTTATTTAAATTAGGCTTACAAAAAGCACTTATGAACGACAAAAATATACAAAAATTACATTACAAAAAAACAAATTTATTTCTTTGAACTGTTCTTTAAGAGAGTCACGTGGTCTAAGGTTGTAGATAAAAGCTCTCTTTGTAGACAAATATTGTACATTATAAAAATGACTAAAATAAACTAATCTTGCCGTTTTTACATCTGTTACGAGTTATCTTAGATATTAAAAGCTTATTGAAGAATTAACGACCCATTACGATTGTGCCACATCTTCAAGTTATCTCCAGAGTCATTATGATCCGTCTCGCGCATATGTTTGACGATTTCCAGCCCTCCGAACAAGCCGGGTTCCTCAAAGGCTTCAGCACCATAGACTACATATTACATACCTGTGCAGGTTATACAGAAGAGCGGAGAGTATAACTGACCATTATTTGGCGTTGTGGACTATGAAAAGCCTTCGATTCGATCTAGACTTGGGCTGTGCTGTGTCATTCCCTCCAACGGTGCCTGACTTGACTACTGCTATATCGAATTGTTGAGATGTTTGTACGAGAGCGCTACTATGTCAGGCCGAGTACATGAAGAGCTTACCATTGGCTTATCTTAGCACGGAGCAAGACAAGGAGATGTAATATCTCTGAAACTGATCACAGCTGCGTAAAAAGTTGCAGCTTTGTCCAAATGTCAATCAATTTGAGGACCTATATAAATTAGTGAAATAATATAGGATGATAAAGGTAAAAATAAACAAAAGAGGGTGGGGGCGGCATTTCTAAATTTTTGCCCCACCCAAAAAAAATTGAAGATCCCCGATAAAGGTTACTATACAATAGAAGAATATTTATCGGATAAAGATGTGGTCTTGCACTTAGTGTTCCAGTTACAAAATCTTTGTAATAAATTATTGTAAAGCTATGTGTAGGTAAGAAGTCCGGCCCTTTGGACTGCGAAGCTGTAGGCGTGGCCTACGTCTTACACCGCCTCTGATTCTATTCCACTCAAATCTAAGTTGCCAAGACGAATGCATATGGTTCACACCAGTGATACGGAAGTGGAGGGGTCTGGTAATCTGTCATACAGGTACAGACACCGGTCTCTCACATAGAATTATACCTATATATATGCAGTATCGTAGGTTGTCTGTAACTGATTTATGTGTGAGAGAAAAACAATAGTTTTTATTATTATTAATACCTATACCACGGTCTCACAGAAACACAGGCGTGAAACCGATGCAATAAGATGATCGAGCCTGCAATGCGTTAACCAAACTAGGGAAAAGATTCCTTCCATCACTTAGCGGTCAGATGCGAACTCACGACCCTGGGATAGCGCAAAGATTTAAACTCATCGCTCAGATCAAGAGGGCACTAAGTGGCAGCAAACTCCATTTAAAATTGAGATTTGGCTTGAGGACATGAGTGTACCTTAAGACAATCATCTCAATTAACGCCAATCTCTAACCCTTACTTCAACACCTACATTTCGGTGAAAATGTGTCTTTGTTGTGCCCTTGCGCTATGCTTGGTAGCTTGGAAGTAGCAGGCACTTACGCATATCATATCTTGTATTAACATGTCATTTTTTGCAGGGTATACGACCAATACTCGTTCCAAGTGATCCCAGTGCTGGGCCAGCTCATCGCAGGCCAGTGGAAGCCATACCAGTATCTGGTTGAGAGTATACGCCAGTTTCCTAATCAGGTAAGTACTTTGGCATTTTTACTAGAATAGTAAGAATTTGGCGATTTTCAGAAATCGTTACTTAACGAATAATTTGACTTATTACCTCTCGCAGTCCACTGCTGGACATAGGTCTCCCCCATTTTGCGCCAGATATCCCGGTCCTCCGCTTTTCTCATCCAGCTCCCACCACCGACCTTCCGCAAGTCGTCGGTCCATCGGGCCGGAGGGCGTCCTACGCTACGCTTGCCAAGACGCGGTCTCCACTCCAGAACTCGTCTGCTCCAACGGCAATCGGTTCTACGACATACGTGACCAGCCCTCTGCCACTTCAACTTGCTGATCCGGCGGGCTATGTCGGTAACTTTAGTTATCTTGCGATTAAATCATTTCTGATCTTATCCCTAAGAGAGACTCCAAGCATAGCTCGCTCCATTGCGCGTTGAGTGACTTTGAACTTGTGAACCAATCCCGCAGTCAGTGTCCATGTCTCAGCTGCGTATGTTAGCACGGGTAGGACGCATTGCTCAAAGACTTTCGTCTTTAAGCATTGCGGAATAGTTGACGTTAAGACATGACGAGCTTACCGAAGCCGCCCAGCCCAACTGAACCCTCCTACTAGCCTCCTTCTCGAAGTTATGCCGGCCAAGTTGGATGGTTTGGCCCAGTAGTAGATATACTCCTGCACAACCTCGAGACGGACGCCATCGACGCATATCGGTTGTGGCATGACACGACTGTTGAACATGACTTTTATTACCTGCTTCCCACAAATAAAGAGTGCATGAATATAAATTTGCCAGCTATTATCATGCTCTCAAGGTCGCCATTTTGAGATGATGCGGCATTACAAAATGGCGACTTTAAATTTAAAGTGGACATAGTTTAAAAAAATACAAGCTCTCTTTGTGTTGTTCCAGGAAAAGTTCAAGACCATGATAGAAGACGCCGGATTCCGTCAAGTGACCTACGAGAACCTCACTTTTGGCACGTGTGCCATACACTCCGGTTTCAAGATTTAGCGTCCATGTTGGTGCCTAGTCGGAACTAAGACCTCATTCCGTAGACAGAACAACTGATGGTGATTGTCAAATTACGTGAATGGCTTTGAGTCACACTTTGTTATCAAATCATAGCTAAAATTAAAAAAAAATAAACCGTATAAACAAATAAAAAATTAAACATACATTTTAATTTAGGAACAATATTAACGTCCAAGCGACACAGGTCTCAAAGGGAATACACAATACAATGTGGTGTGTTGAGTGTTATAATATTTTTACCACCAATCAATCAGCCTACCATCGTCCACTGCTGAACATAGGCCTCCCCCAATGAAGCGCCAACCATCCCGGTCCTGAGTAGCCTGCATCCAACTTCCACCAGCCAACCTCCTCAAATTGTCGGTCCAACTGGCAGCCGGACGTCCCACGCTTTTTACCATGGTGCGACTCAAAAGAAACGAAGGAAATTTCATCAGCAACCCTCTTGACAAAGGATCAATCTTTACAACTTACCTTTAGCCACAATGCGTAAGTCTGGCTTAGGTCCTACAAGCTATATCTATCCCAATAACTTATAGCCATGCAGCCCAGATCAGATATGTCAGAAACCATAAGTTTGAAGTCCGTCATATTTAATTTCCCCAAAGGTAGTCTGCTATACGGGAAGCCTATGACCTGAAGTGAGACATGTATCTAGTTGAAAACTTGTGTAGTAGGAACAGTATAATATTAATGAATTTATCAACAAGGTTGTAGTGAGTCCATTTCATAAAAAGTTAACTGATTTATTAGATACATTGCTGAAACCTCTTCTCCTAGCAAATATCTTATAAATAAGTTTAACTTGTTAAATTTCTGTTGAGTGTATTTATTTGAGAATTTACATGTGCAATAGGTGTTCCTTAATTGTATAGGAACTGATTGGAAATTAGTTATTTTGTGTTTACCCAAAGTAAATAGAATAGAAATCTTGATTGAATATGTGTGAAGTGTTAAAGGTAAATGTTTTTTTGTAAATAAATAAAACAAACATTATAATCCCGTGTTTTTATTAAGTCCATCAAACTGTGTTGGTCTTTGGAATGCAAATCCAGTATCTAAATTACATGTTTCCACTCATTAAAAACTATGATATATTCACGACAACGACCGCATCTTACAAATTCATTAATATTTTGTGATTAACCTTTGTGTTTGTATTTGCATAATTCTATTTCTCTCATAAAAAAATCCGATAACGTTAACACTAAAACACATTGTCTATTACGTCAATATTAAAAGACCACTCTGTCAATCATACATCCCTGACAAACATCCCTCGCAGGTATGAAAGCTCATTGGGGGTATCAGCGGACTGCAATTTTGGAGTCGCTACTTCTTATGTATTATAACAATTAGTTATATATTAAAATAAATTAAATATTTGCAGTGTTTTAATTTAAAAAAAACTAGGGATTTTGACAGACAGAACAATTGAGTACCTTTTTATAATGTTTAAATGACTTATTTCCAACTATAAACCTCAGTGTTACATAAATAAATACCCTAAATTATTTAAAGCTGAGAGTCATCTGTCGTCAATTGCCCGGTGAAGCTGTAAAGGCCATCTGCGGCCAACAGCTGTAGTCAGTTCGAAAAAAAAGACCCTTAATTAATACCTTTACAGTATTTCAATAAATAAGGTTACTTTATGTGGACAATAATAAATAATTTGAGGTATTGTGATATATGCTATTATTTTTGAGACCAGTCAACATCCTAACTTGATTAAAGAAGCAAATTATTGTTAATAGAATGATGCTCAATATAATTACAAACTTAAAAATGATCCAACTCATAATTAAAATTAGAAGTAACCTCTTCTTCATATTACTCCCATACGAATCCACACTACGCACCAATATCTTAACTAAGTAGTTTTTTTTATTGAGCAGGAGGCAAACGAGCATACGTTCACCTGATGTAAGTGACACCGCCGCCCATGCATAAAACATATTACAAGTAACGACTTTAAAATTTACAGCCGCATTACCCAAGCATGCTGTATGACTGTTAGATCTACCACACTAATGAGCAAAGCTATACTCGAGTCCGTTGCCTAACATAGTCGAAAAGCAAAGTGTGAGTTAAGGATATCCAAACAAACGTTAAAACTCGGTCATACTGCGGCGTACGTAGCTGTATATTGCTATGGTAATTTTTCGGTAAATTTAAATACGTACGAAATGAAATAATAAAAAGAATAACACCAACAGTGTTGCCATCGTATGCGTCCACACCCGAGCGTGCGCCAACATTTAAGTTATTTTGCAATTAATTCCAAAATCATACCCAAAGATCCGTGGTCCCGCGCGTGGTGCGGTCCGCTCCGTGGCGATCACAATGCCAAAGTTTATCCGTTATCCGTTACAATCCAAAGGCTACGTCACAACCGATCCTGGGGCACTCGCGATCCTTCGGTACGATCCAGAAATCCGAGATCCTCCTAACCTCCTACGGCATCCTGACTCACACCTCCCGCCAAGCACATCCAACCAGCCCAATCCACAGTGGATGAAACAAAAGAAAATGCTTTTAATTATACATGTCAATATTGCGAGCCGCGACCCTCACATAGTTGCCAGTACATACCATAGACTAAAAATTTTTTTTTTCCAAGGCGTGTATAGACAAAGCCGGATAGCACTTAGTATCATACTTTATTATATTATTTATTTATTAGAGTAAAATTATTATTATAAAATTATCCGACTTAGTAACTATTTGACCGACAGAGAACCCCTAAAGCGTAAAATAATGACGTCTGGATTCTTGGCGGATCAGTTAGTGAATTTAAAACTTCTGTGTAGAGACAAGCATTTAATGCAATCGACCGTGCATATACGCCATTGTCAAAATTAAAAACAGCAAATTATCACCAATGTACTTACTAGCAACGTTTGTTCACGGCTTGGCGGCATTTTACACAAAAATAAGTGTCGTTCCGAATCCGACATTAACATTTAAAAACTACAAATTTCTATCAGTTTTACTTGAGTACGCTAATCTACAACCCGCGGCTTTACTACACTCGGATCTCGAGTTTGTCAATACAATTTTAAAAGCTGTATTTAAAAATGTTTTTAAACGTCGTTAAATGTCACAAGCGCCATTTTGTTGTGTAATAAAGCCACGGGGGGCGTCAGTATCGGAACGAGTTAGTGCTAAGTCTTAAATCTAGATGGCGCTGCTGCTTCCGCGGCCGCCCCCGGAGTCTGCAGATAAACATCACCAATAGTTGGTCACTGCTGATACAATGGTAAAACAACGGAATAATGATACGCTTTAATAGCGCACAAATTCATGATGCGTTTCAAATAGCAAGGGACAATATCTGTACAGATTAATTTGAAAAAGTCTTAAGATATTTACTTATAAGTCAAAATATTTTTATTTTCTTTATCTATCTCATTATTTTTAAAATGTATAACATTACATTTTAATATGTTATTAATTTAATAAGTTGTAATTAATTTCTTAAAAATAATGTTAAATTACAAGCTTAAAATGATTTTACAATTGGGACATGTGTACTTCTCGCATCTCAAACCTTGTTTGTCCATCCTTTTCAATGCGATCATCCACTTTGAATCCTTCCATAGTAAATCTAAACACATGGACGCACGGTACAAATCCTATTTTGTACCGAGAAGGGGTAGCTTGAAAGAAGATAAGCTAAATCAGCGGCTGAACGAAATCAATTGGGAAAATCATAAAAAAATCTACATAATATATGAGTTCATGTTGTGCGAACTTGCACACACAAAACGAGGTTATGCATGGCCTCAAAGCAAATTCAATAATAATACTAAACACTTGGATACAAATTCTAGCTTTTTACATTCATATAAAACAGTTTCCAGCTTGAATAACTAAAATTAAATAAAAATAAAATTTCGAATTTATTTTGTTATTAATTTTAAAAGTATTGGCCAATAGCTATTAGTAAAAGTTTGAATTTCTTGCCGACTCTTCTTGAAGAATCTTAACATCTTCCTAAATTATCATTGATTTATGTTATACACGGTGCTAAATAAGTGAGCAATAATAATTGACTAGGGTATAAGTTTGGTAATTAAGTAATTAAGGGAGCTCTAAACTAATTTTAAATCGTTATAGTTTCGAAGAAAAACACGCTTCAAAAATTGACCTACTTTTTAAAAGATCAACCCTGTTGAGTGTTAATGACCTCAAAATAATAGAATATCAAATTGCAGATTGACACACATTTTCTACCTACACTAGAATCTTGAACATTTAAAATACATATTCTTACCTACTTGATGTATTATAAGTACCGCGACTTCTTTTTATTGCCAAGCTTAAAGTAACTGTGTTCACATACATCTTAAAGTTAACCAAATTCAATATACATCTATTTTAATAGAAATGACATTCCGAATATTTTTTAATAAAATATGGGATAATCTTGCCCATGCTTCATTAGTTCATTCATTTCTAAAGGTACACATTTAAATTCAATAAATTATTAAAAATAATACCTAAATAAAACAAAAATCCCCTAATGTACAAAACCATGACGTTTGAACGTTTTATTTCATTAAAACACAATTTTGTAACCTTTGCTAATTATCTGACAATATCTTTCAAGAAAAGAACGTTAATAACTTAGATTAACAGTTAGTTTATTGTTCATCTAAGGTCAATAGTTACCGAAAATAATTTGCCTATTTGTGTTTGCGCAGTGACAGTCTGCATCAATAACTCTTTGTTTTCTAATAACAAAAAAACAAGTCGCGTCAATTAGCATTCAATATTTATTCTTATGTTAAAGGAATAAAGTTGAAAATGTTGCTTCTTACGTAATGAGATATGTCATTTTTCAGTTCATTAATGAACATTTAGCTAGTTTTGCTATTCGCCGCTAGATGACGCAACTTTTCTTCCTCTAATGTGATTATAGCTTTTAAAAAGTAAAATAAGATATAAAATTGCGCGGCACTGTCTCATTCCCTTGACCTTGACGTTAGTTCTAGCCGCTCAGTTAGAGATGTGAAATTAATGGTAAAGAATCATTCAAATAAACATCGATTTCAATATTTTTAATCGATTCGTCTACTTGATCGTAAAATTGATTTTTTAATCAATCCTATTCTTGAAATACAAGCATGCTTTACGGCATACATTCAATATGCATGTTTGGTTGATATAAACAATCAATCATGTTGAACATCAACCAACCAATATAAAACAAAAGCTTATAATCTTTTAATTCTTTATAGTATTTCAAAGTAAAAGCACAAGGAAACCAAATATTTGGTAACTATTATTAATACAGAATTGCATGCTCTTTTTTAAAATAATCGTTTAATGGTACTGACTACTATTTTGTTGTATTTATTCACAAATAATGATCCAAATTAAATTCAAACAAATAAAGCGCCCATTTAACATTTGAATAAATTTATGTTATCTGTGATACAACGATAATTTTTAAACATAACGACTTCGTTTTGGTCTCGAAAACGTAAGTAAAAAAGGTCTTTTTATTTCAATTTCAAAATACATTCAATAAATAATTTACAAGTAATTTTTAAAATATTTATTAAACCTATGTAAATCGATTAAAAATAACCAATTGAACCGTTTTATAACAATTGATTATTTTTTAACAACCCTATTTTACCTACCGTAAATTTAGTCATGTTTACCATATTGCATCATCCATATTTTGAGTCGAATCTTGTCTTTATTTAACCTCAAAAGGTATTTTCTCCAGGGAACGTTATGAATGAAATACATGGCATTAATAGTTCGTAATGTTTTTCACGATTACTAGTAGGCTCTATGTTTATTCATGATAATAGCGTTGGTAGCGGTATCGAGCACAAATACAATACAACATGTGGATTTATAAGATTCTGCCAGTGACGAAAATGGAGCAAAATTTGTGTTCTCAATGGATCTCATTATCAATATGGTACGACGGGGGTCGGAAGAGGCCGCAGCGCGGGCGGTGCCTTGCTCAGCACATCCGGGATCAGTGTCTAGTGTTCAAAATAGCCTTGTGAAAGTGATTTGGTGAAATGATAGGTGCATTTAAAATAAACGCCAGTGCCCCGCCTTCCCTGTAACTTTTTAAAGCTTTTGTAGGGAAAACAATGAACGGTGTGAATGTTACGAAACAGGTAAATAAAGATCATTGAATCTTAATTGTATTTTTAATTTTCCTTTATTTTATACGATGATTGATGTGATGAATCAATATTTAAAAATACTTACAGTGAAATACAACCTAAGATTACATGTAAAAAGTTTGCCGCGTTTCAACCGCAGCGACATAGCCCGCTTTTGGCTTCAGCAGCTTCTACTATTATTCTAAAAGGTCAATGACTCTACGCTACTTATCATTCAGGGTTGTCACAAAATCTTATGATATTTTAATTAAAATAAAATGTATGTATGATCAGAATCGATTCTACGCACCGGATTTTTACTGTCGTACATTTTAAATATTGTAAATATTGTCACCCTTCATTATTATTGCTTACTTATTTAACACCGTGTATACACGTGAAAGTGGGTAGTTATAAGTCTTGGTGCGCGGCTGCGTCCCCACGTCTACAATATTAAAATAGTGTGTTTCTTGCTACGCTGTTTGATTAACGTTTCTCCGAACAAACCCACAATTACAAAAAAAATAAAAACATATAGCTATGGACTTTCCAAAACTTTGAGGTCAAGCATAAACATATGAGTCAACAACAAAATAACAAAAGCACATAGAGAGTTACTATGCCTTTTGTGTTGTCAACCAACTAACCGAATAATTATACATTAGAAAACAAATATTTTCTAAAAATGCAATCTGTTGTTTGTATGTAAATACAATATAGCTAAGCCATGTTTGACTCCATTGTCTCAGCTGTTAGAACTCTATATGTGTTATCTGTATCATATTTTAGTCCAAGAGGCTTTGTTTAGATTATAATAATTATTAGGGCTCCAAAATTTGCATGCATATTAATAAGGACTTGAGTCTTTGGATATGTTCTATTATGTGATTTTGTTATTAACTTTTTAGATAACCAATTTCAATAAGATTTTTTTAGTGTATGTATTTGAGTGTATGTATTTCGAGTGAATGTCTCTTTGAATGTATGCATCTTTGAGGTATGCATCTTTGAGTGTATGTCTCTTTGAATGTATGTATATTTGAGGGTATGCATCTTTGAGTGTATGTCTCTTTGAATGTAAGTATATTTGAGTGTATGTCTCTTTGAGAGTGTCTCTTTGAGAGTATGTCTCTTTGTGTGTGTGTCTTCTCTTCTTGTGTGTGACGACTATCTGTGTATGTGTATCGCTTACTGCCTCCCCCCTCGTATATATCACTCTGCGTTTGTGTGTCCGTATGTATGTGTGGTGTATGTGTGGTGAATGTGTGTTGTGTGCGGTCCGACCTGTTAGTAGTTGTGTGAGCGCTCACGCTCGCGCGACCGGGAGCGGGAGCGGGAGTAGGAGCGGCGCACCGGCGAGTATGTCGGCGAGCCGCGCCCGCGGGGGGAGTACGACCGCGACCTGCGGGGCCCTCACACTATTACATCGTGCCATACCATGCGGCTATGGGACAGTGCAGCACTCCACATACTTTACAATAAACAAACAAAACCATCAAGTTTTACTATATGTATCAGCATCATCATCAGCTATTAAGTCCCCACCGAGGGCACGAGCCTACCCGTATAGGGTGATTAGGCCTTAGTGTTCACGCGGCCCAATGCGGATTGGACGACTTTACGCACAACCTTTAAATATCTTCCCAGGCATGCGCAGGTTTCCTCATGATATTTTCCTTCACTGTTAGTCGTCGGATAACGCAAATATATTTTTCGAAAATTCGAAAACACATCAGTACGTGGCGGATCTCAAACCTCCCGGTGGCGGGCAACAGTCTCACACCGAAGCTCTATTTATGTATATTTAAAATTATTATTTTTAGCACTAAATTGCAAGCTGTGGCAACCTTAGAGACCAACAACTGATAAACAATTATTTCCCATCATTAATGTCACCCGAAGACACAGATGTTAGATCTCTTATACCCGGTAATTTTACTTTTACATTATCGTCATCAGTTCATTACACATCCCACCGAGACGAGCCTACTCATAAAGGGTGTATTGGCCTTTAGTTATTTACGCAGGCCCAGTGCGACTACCGACTCCACGAACCACCTTTGCGTATCACTTACTATCAGAAAATTAAGATACTGAAATTTAAACCAATAAAATGTCGCATACCTGTCACCACCCCCACCACCACCACCGCCACCGCCGCCTCCGTAGTCTTCCTTCACACGTATGTATGACACCTCGCCCTGTGTTACAAATAATACATATTTACTGGTAACAGCTACAAATGGAAAATAACAATTTTAAGAACAAAGCCTTTTCTATATTTTTCCCGAACTAACTACTGCTGTTGGCCGCAGATGGCCTTTACAGGTTTACTGGCGGGTTATATAATATGCGGGTTCGAATTCGCTACTGCCGAGTCGAAGAAGCGTTTGGACGCTAACTTTAGGTACTGCGAAATTGTAAGCAGCCAAGTCTAATTATCTAAAAGTGACCTTATCACTAAATTTAAAATAATTTTTTGTACTCATTTTATTGGATGTGTTATAAATTTAGACTCATTGTCAAGAGAAAAACAAAGTCAGTTTAAATAATAATAAATAAATTACAAAATACTGAGTTTTTAAAGTATAAACCTTAACTACTCTAAAGCCCGTAGTATAGAACGAGACATAACATTTATCTTTACTTATATAGTTTTAGAGTCGTCCAACCGGCACTGGGCCCGCGTGGAAAACTAAGGCCTATACACACGCGTACGGGTAGGCTCGTACCCCTCGGTGGGGACGTTTAATGAGCTGATGATGATATAGTTTTAGAAAGGGATAGCACTATATACAATTAATAGCAGCATTCCTTTCTAACTTAATGTAAGTAAAGATCAGCTTAAGTGTCCTTCTAGAATACGGGCCTAAGACTACAGTTACAATATGGATAACATTTACACAATTAAAAAAACAATAATAAAATATCACTTATGGACACCTATATAAGTACAGCTACAGGGAAAATTTGTTGTGTAAACAGACAACTTAAAAATTCTAAAGTGCCCGTCATGAGTGATAAGGCATTTGATAAAAAGCCAATGAGGTTAATTGTCTACCCTGACCATTGGCAGCCGGCCGAGGTCAACGACCTGTCGGAATATTGTTATGTTACAAAATAACTGATGTTTACATGGAAAGAAACTAAATGCAAACAAGAATGTAAATCTATTCCGAGCAAATACCATATTGTCAAATTAGTGAAACTTAAAGCTATCTTTTCTTATTCTTAACTTGACATTACCAAAGCAAGAGTTCTTTATGAAACACCATGCTGTCACAGCATTGAAATTAAGACTTATGATCTTTCTGAGGTATTACATGCTAGCAAGTACCCTAAATGGATCAAGTTGTTTTGTTTGTGATATTCCAATTAATCTCACTTGCCATACAAATGGCGACAATCGTTTTAAAGTCCCACCAACACACCATTGTGATAACACTTAGATAACGAGAAACTAACTAGATGCACAATCGTGAACAAATATCAACCAAACAATGTTTCAGCCACTTGACACATCATCATCATCATCAGCTAATTAAACATCCCCACGAGGGCACGAGCCTACGTATACGGTGATTAGGCCTCAGTCGTCCACGCGGGCCCAGTGCGGATTGGACGACTTCACACACAACCTTTTCCTCACGTTTTCTTCACGTACATATATTTCGAAAATTCGAAAATACATTGGTACGTGTCGGGATTTGAACCTCAGCCCTCCCGGTAGGAAGGCGACAGTCCACACCACTGAGCCACCGACGCTCTCACACACGCTTGACACATACATTGATTTATTGTTACATTTATGACATTAAATTACTCATTTAAAACTTGACCTTAAGGCGTCATTGAAAGGGTACAAAATCAGAAGCGCAAGCATACTACTATGTCACTTTGACATCTAGGCATTCTAATAATTTTTGGCCAACTGACGCAATGTGCAAAATTTTGCTGCGGTCGCATTTTAAGTGAGATTGTGCACCTATTTAGTTTATTATTTGACGACCCATTTGGTGTTGTGGTTGAGACGTCGACTGCAACACCAAGGGTTCCGGGTTCGATCCCCGGGCAGTACAAACATTTGTGTGCATGAACATGTCTGTTTGTAATGGTCTGGGTGTTTTCTATGTATAATATGTATGTATTTACAAAAGAAAAAAGTATTTAAGTATATTTATCTGTTGTTTAGTACCTATAATACAGGCTTCACGCTTAACTTGGGGCTAGATGGCGCTGTGTGAATGTCAGTGAACATTTATTTATTATTATTATTATTTATGCAAGTATGTAGGTGTACTCGTCCAGCAAACACCAAACTCACCTCATGACTCCTAAAGCGCGAGTCGTCCAGCTTCTTCACGGCATACTTCATGTCCTCGTGCCTCAGAAACTCGACAACGCCGGTGCCATCCTTGAAGGTGTCCGCGAAGCAGACGTCGCCCGCCTCGCGCATGTGGTCCTTGAGGTCCTGCCAGGAGCCGGAGGGCGGCAGGCCGCTGACGAGCACGCGGTACTCGGAGCGGCGGGCGGGCGGGCCTCGGGCCGCGCCGCGGGCCCCGAACCGCTCGGGCCCGCCGCGCTGCCCGCGCCCGCCGCCGCCGCCGCGGGGGAACTCCACGCGCAGCCGGTACCCGTCGTAGTCGTAGCCGTCGCGGGCGCGCACCGCGTCGTCCGCGTCCCTGCTCACCAAATATACAACCAACATTACAATCTTACATGTTTACTGGGTGGTATACTCAATACTGAGTCGTCTAGGTAGGTACCACCGCAGTGACAGATATCATCCCGGGAAACAGGAGTGTTATGCACTTTTGTGTTTTAGGATAAGGGCAATGTAGCTAGTGTAATTACCGGGTGCAGAGACCTAACATCTGTTTTCTCGGGTAACAGACACAGTGCAGCATTGATGGAGGATAATAACTGTCTATCAGTTGTTGGTCTCCTTTAATGCCACTCTATAAAAGTCAGGCATACCACTTATCATCAGATGAGTGTCCAGACCGTCCTGTTCACTTGTAACATAATAAAAAGATAATAACTTATATAAACAACTACAATCTCAAACAATAATTATTTAGCATGTGTATAAAACTTGGTATTATTGTATATGGAAGACACTGGCTTCCATAACACAGTTTGTACTAGTTTAGCAGCCAGGGTTCTATACATTATACTATGGAATTCTGTTTATAGTGCAAATAGAGAAAGAGAATTTATTATTATATAAAAAAGTCATCACAAGTAGAGGCTGCATAAAAAAAACAGTGGACTGGAAGGTAGATATAAGTTCAGCAGTGGACTGCGATAGATTCACATTGAAATTTTTACCATTAGGTAGTGAATCCAAATCGACAGGTCAAGAAGAATAATAATATTGTACTTATATGCTCACTAATCAATGATCTAACTAATGGATCCTCGTAATAAAAAGTTAATGTACTAATATCACATAAGCATACACATATACAGACACACACACACACACACAACAGACTCACACACACACACACAAACAGACTCACACACACACATGGATACACATGCACTCAAAAACAGACACACAAAGAGATACAATTTCTTGTAGAATTAATACATTAAGAAACAAAATACATTGTTTGAAGTAGCTAGTTTGTATTTAAAAAAACCATAAATGTACACCCCCATGACATGTTATGGGAGAGTGGTTACTCCTGGGACAAGCGTTTCCACGCATTATTGGAGTAAGTCAACCTCTGTACCTTTGTAAAACCTTCAATTTATGAAAATAAAGATTTTTAATATTACATATAGGGTCACCTGTCCTACTTTGGAACAGGTGACCCTTTAGTGGTGTCCTACTTTAGGATCATTTACATGGTGTTTAAATCTACCAAATGGTGAACAAAGCTTTTGGAAATTATAACATATTAATACCATCTATCAAATAAAGGGATACAAAGCTGGTTATATACTATATAATAATAAGTAGCGATAATATAAGCAGAGCTATTATATTATTCGTAAAAAAAATGATGAGTTGTTTTTGTTATCAATCCATTGTTTAGTTACTAACAGAATAATTCAAGGGAGAGTCAAAAATGACACTCGATCCAGTAAAAGTCGTGTAAATGATCAAACAATGATAAATGACATCCTAAAGTAGGACAAAACACTAGAGAACATTAACATTCTGTACCTTTATGGAGGTATAAGGAAAAAAAGCAAAAAACGAGTTTCAATAGAAAATTTAAATTTCACACAATTACCTGGGATCTTCAAATTCGACGAAAGCGAATGGAGGGCCTTTCCTGTTCTTCAAGTCGACAAAGGTAACTTTGCCGAATTTGTAAAATAGGTCTTGGATGTCCTTTGGCCTTATGTCTGGGGGAAGTTACCAACATATATTCTGCACTCATTTCGGTTACTACCACTTCCTCCAGACATATTGAATATTAAGTCGAAATGTAAATACAAATTAGACTTCCAAAATTAGAGACGATTGTTTAAACCCACAGCGGCGTTTTAAGCAAATCTATATTAATCAAATATGGCGACTGACAGCGCACGCAGGAAATGGATGCGCGTGTTTTTTTCGAATTCCTCGGTGGGCTTTGTCTATGACATGAATGTTATGGATAGTAATAAATTTTACATATAACAATATGCATTTAATACACAAATAATAACACGTAGAAAATAATTTCACATTAGATCTACGTTATAAAATCAGATTTGTTTGTTTATTATAGATAATATTGGCCGTAATCACAGAGTATTTTTATTTTGACATAGAATGCTATAAATTTTAAGTTTGAATTTCGAACGCCCTCTAGTGCACGAGGAAACTATTTGCCTGAAAGAAGCCTGTGAAAGAATCCTCTAGAAAGTAGGCACAGAATCTCCGGTATCAAAATCTTTACGTGAGAATTTATTCATTTTCCCGAAGTTAATGTGAGTATTCTTGGTATTTCTATTTGTTATTGTTGTAGTAAATTTATATGAACGTTTTTTAGAATAATTTAACGTTTTCGCCATGTTTTCTATATGGAGATCTAAAGGAAGATGAGTGTCTGACGATTTTCCAAGTGTTATCGCGAAAATGTGCAACCGATGGAGCTTCAATCGATTCAACTTCAGCATTTCCATGGCAATAACCTACAGAATGATGCATTAGTTTTAACTTCTTTGGACTATTTTATGTCCGCGCCTTAGTTCGTGTTTCGCTTTAGTGTTGATGACGGGGATTATTGCTAGTGCTTCTGTGAGAATACGTACTAAAAAGTGTTCTAGTGTTCAAGTTGCCAGGTATAATCTAATTCCGTTGCAAAATGAGAAAACACATCATCATAAATTATTTTCCCATTGCGCTCCTGTTATTTCAAAAGAGCGCGCACTAGAGTCCCGGATTTTGCTTATGACCTTTACTGGAGGTTATTTATAGCTTTCCCTATACACAAACAATCAATGCTTCATCGCACGATTGTAATACTAATGCGTTATCGAAAACTGCACGACGTGTCAAGCTAACCATTGATAGATGCGACTGTATGATTGTGATAAAAGATATTGGCTAATTGTGTAGACTCCGAACATTTTGGCCTTTGCCTTGTCCTTTAATTAAGTCTTTCCTGGCCGTTCCTGCGGCTCATAGCTCTTGTAATAATAAATTCAGACAATAAGTGACATTACGAGCCCTTGTACATTAAATCCCAGAGCTTTATACTCCTTATGCTAACTGTAAACGAATCTCGCAGTTCAGTTTAGATAAGATTGCAAAGTCATATCAGTTAATTAAACAAAAATAATCATTTATACAGAAACACATCTGACAAAATGTGCGACCGCAAGCGGTGATTAAGAATGCCGACATGAGCGAGGAGATGCAGCAGGATGCGTGGACTGCGCAACACAAGCACTTGAGAAGTTTAACATCGAAAAAGTAAGTTGACAAACTCACCTTACAGCAATTAGAAACTGCAAACGAAACAATGTCTCTAGGTACTTTCCTACTCATTTTTTAAGGAATATCACTCTTCTGTCTATATTTCAAACACACAATTTGTAATTTTGTTCAAACACATATGACTTAACATACTCATAAGTGATAAAGTTGTGGTTTCATCCGTGGTTAGAACAATTGAACTTGAAATTATTGTTACTACTACTTACATTGGACTAACTCATAAAAGCATGAGTTAGTCCAATGATACCATACTGACATTAATTCTTTTATAATAAGTACTTTTCAGTTATTTCAATAATCCTCTGCCAGTAACCATGAAAACTGGAAGTAAAGCTGAAATGTTAATAAATACATGAACAGCTATTTTGATTCAATGTATCCCTTCTGTAGACTGCTTAGGACACATTAAGTATGCATTATCTATAAAACTGTTGGATAGAGCCATTTGTAGTTTTGTCATTACAAATGTGAGTTTGACAGTTGACAGTGTTGTTCAACAGGCTTGACAAGTATAGCAGATGACAACCTTTGGCCTATTGTGAAAGACTAGAAAGCATTGTGAATTTGCGACATGTTGTGATATGGGTGACTTTGGGATGAAGTGGATTGCAATTGAGATTATACTAAAGACTTTTCCCATTTCTTGCAGGACATTGCCGCATTCATCAAGAAGGAGTTTGACAAGAAGTACAACCCGACGTGGCATTGCATCGTAGGGCGTAACTTCGGCTCGTACGTGACGCACGAGACGCGCCACTTCATCTACTTCTACCTAGGGCAGGTGGCGATCCTGCTGTTTAAGAGCGGCTAGGCCGCGCCCCCTTCGCTCTAAATTTTTTGTTAGCATCGGACGCAATATTTATGCAAGCACGTGTGGCCCGCACGCCGCCGGTGACCAAACTCATGGCGCTGACCCGCGACAGGACCAACATTCCCTGTGCCACCACAGTCTCCTCCTGTCCGGCTCAGTGCCGTGAGTTTGATGGCTGACGGGGCCCTGTGTGTATGGAGTGTGATTGGATGTGATCGCTACACCATGTTTATTTCTCAGATGCTGGACACTGCAGTCACCTCTGCACCTCCTGCACCCATGTATGTTTGTAATGTGTTAGCTATACTTAAGGTTCAATATTGACTTGGGTATCTTTCACTTCTAGTGTATTTATATTAAAAATTTTAAGTTAATTCCTAGACTTATACCTAGCATAGCGTAAAAGTCATATGTTAGTACCTAACTAAATTTATTGTTTAATTTTTGTTAATACATTCACTGGAGATATTTTCAATACTTCTATAATTATTAAACTTTCTTACAAACCATTTGGTTGTTTATATTTTAACCCAAAAGGCCCCATTTACACATACACACCAGGTACACACAACCCTTGTGGTTTAATAGTTGAGACGTCGGCTATTACACCAAGGGTTCCGGGTTCGATTCCTGGCAGAACATTTTATGCATGAACATGTCTGTATTGAAGTGTTATCTACTAGTGTACACATGATATGAGTTGTATCATTTGTCCCATCAATGGTACTAGTGGACCCGTAGTGCTGGAGTGGCATTACAATTATCAAGTCTGACACAGGTCACATTGGTAATTTGTAGTACTCTATTTGACAAATTATGAAATTGGCCAAACATGCCATGGTCAACTAAATGTCGTATCACTCGTAATGCTGTTCACTAGTACCATTGACGGAAATACATACATGGTTCAATCCACGTGGTGACGTGGGATTTCACTTTGAAAACATCCCAGTCGTCTCCCCTAATAATAAAACTTAATATAAGCTTTACATTGGTAATGGGAAAGTATTTGTTGGACTAAAAAATAATTATTTTGAATAACAGATACAACATAAAAAATCATGTTTTCATCATTACTGTATCATTTTTATCATCAATGGTACAAATGACACACTAGGCGATGTAGCTCAGGCTGTCTGTACAAATCTTCCAATTAGGATGAAATTTTGTAGGTCGATAGAGCATTTATTGACGCAATCCCCTTATATCAGAATTTGTGACGCTATAGAACCTTAGATAATCGATCGAGAACGTGTCCAGACAGCTTGAAATCGCGCTTTTCGCCAGTCTCTCAATCTCGTGAACGGAAGTGATTTTGATAACTTTTTGCATATCAACGTGCGTCACATAAATTTGTGACAAGCATGGAGCTAAAAGTTTGGTGGTACGTATACAGCGGTTTGGCAGAAAAATGCAAAAATCTGTGTCCAGCCAGCTTGATTTTACGTATAAAACTTCTGGCTGGCACCTCATGAATCTCAATAACGGGAGCGTTTTCGAATATGGTTCCTTTACTAAGATTTAGTGACGGAATTTGTGACGCTAATAACGTTTGATTCACGGCGTTACATATAATGGTTTACGAGAAATCGATCAAAAACTGAATGTGCGGAAACTCCAAATTCAAGCTGGCTGGACACATGTATCTCCGCTACCTGGTGATCTACGGCCTCCGAAATACGCTCAAATTTTAGTGACGGAGACGAAAATGATAACCTGAATTTGTGACGCAGAAACTTTCAGTAGTTTCAAAGATATTGATCATTTAATTTTCTCCATACAAACATTACAATGGGTTACCAATATTTAAGGTTACAAAGTGTTTTCTGTGATGGGCAAAATCTGTCTTATTGATTAAACTACTCTTTTTAGTCGGTAAGTATTGGTATTTTTCATGGTTTGTATGGTCGAGGAATCATCCGGACCGGTATCAGTGTATTTAATGTTCGAAGATATTTACAATGATTGTTGTAAATAAAATCAAGTTCGTTTATATATACTTACATACGGGAATGGTAGTGTTTTAAACATTTGATAATCCACCTGAAACATTTTAAACATCAAGTCGGTGAATACTGAATATATGAGTACCTATGTACTACAAAAATATTTTTGAACTGTAGTGGCCTGAGCTTTGGGGGTGAATGTTGAATGAAAGAGAGTTTGTTATGATATTATAAAATGTATTGAAAGTTCCACAAATGTTCTTATGTTAATGTTAAATGTTGGATGAAATGGAATGTTTGTGAGTGCTCGCGTTTGTCCCGACGGCGAAATGTACGCTAAATTTGTAATAAAGAAATTATATTAAAGCGATGGCTGTGGCCTAGATACGGCGCGCGCTACGTCACACAACCATTGCAAAATATTCGTTCGTTAAACATGAACACTTGTTAATAAAAGATAATTTTATTATTATACCAAGCAATCACAATGTCTGTCTTCATTTTGAGATTTAGTATTTTGTAAATTATTATTTTATTGATTTACATGATAAAATACAACGACTGGTTTCAGTAGGTACCTACGTGCTTACCTACGTGAGTAGTTTAAATATACTTATTTATAGATAGATTCCTAATAAACTCAACAAACATTACGAAGACATTTTACAATTAAAAAATAAGGAACATTTTTATCGTAATGAAAAATCTACAACGTGTTATTTGATTTATAAAAACCCCTCGGTTGCTGCCTCAAACAATAAACAATGAAACTTTATTAAAGAAATTTATTGAAATATTATGATTTTTATTTGCTATATATTGTCAAATCAGCCTACACCGGCCCACTCCAGAGTACGGCTTAAGGTGCGTCCCAAATACGGAATCATCTTTCTTTTCCGATAATCAGGTGGTTTAGCCTGCGGTGGGTGAAAGCCTGCGATGGGTGAAGAAATATTACCTGTACCTACTTGGAACAAATTTCTGAACGTACTCATGCGCTGCCGGAGACCGACGCGGGTCATTAAACAATTTCTAATCGGCTAATGTTGGTGTCGCCATCTGTTGCTTACAGTTTGTCCTACGACCACTGGTCAAATTCCAATGCTTTAAAGTACTATATCAACCTCTTTTTTGACAGTCAATTAATAATTTTCATGATGAATTTATTCATTACAATTCATTATGCTATTATTTTCAAAATTTAATCGCAAACTGGCCGCAAAAAAACGTACAAGTAACCACAGATTTAGAAACTAAAGGATATAAATCTGTGCAAGTAACTAAAAATCTAAGTTAGTGGCATCAGATAAAATTCGTCTTAATCAGTTCCGTTTATGCTAAGAAACCATCAACATTGAGTAAATTACGGACAAGTTTATAAGAGCCATTTCTACTATTAGATAGTCAGTCATATAACTTATCTAAAATGTATATGTTTATTTATTGTATAAAATATTAAACTTATTATAATTATACACTGCATAAAAATCCAAACGATTGCAAGTCTATACTATCGGCCAATAGGTCGATTAATAAGAAGTCCTTTATTTTAGTTACATGATGGTCACCTCGCAATATTAATGGCGTTTTCTATAGAAAAAATTAAATAATCAATATCTTGGAAACTACTGAAAGTTTCTGCGTCACAAATTCAGGTTATCATTTTCGTCTCCGTCACTAAAATTTGAGCGTATTTCGGAGGCCGTAGATCACCAGGTAGCGGAGATACATGTGTCCAGCCAGCTTGAATTTGGAGTTTCCGCACATTCAGTTTTTGATCGATTTCTCGTAAACCATTATATGTAACGCCGTGAATCAAACGTTATTAGCGTCACAAATTCCGTCACTAAATCTTAGTAAAGGAACCATATTCGAAAACGCTCCCGTTATTGAGATTCATGAGGTGCCAGCCAGAAGTTTTATACGTAAAATCAAGCTGGCTGGACACAGATTTTTGCATTTTTCTGCCAAACCGCTGTACCTACGTACCACCAAACTTTTAGCTCCATGCTTGTCACAAATTTATGTGACGCACGTTGATATGCAAAAAGTTATCAAAATCACTTCCGTTCACGAGATTTGAGAGACTGGCGAAAAGCGCGATTTCAAGCTGTCTGGACACGTTCTCGATCGATTATCTAAGGTTCTATAGCGTCACAAATTCTGATATAAGGGGGATTGGCCGTCACATAAAATGCTCTATCGACCTACAAAATTTCATCCTAATTGAAAGATTTGTCCAGACAGCCTGAGCTACATACTAGGCGGGCGTTTTGTATGAGAGAAACATAAAGTCGATTTTATTCAAATATGTATAATATTAAATTTATTTAATCAAAGTATGCGCTTTTGGCATCTAATAGATCATTGATCCCTTTACTAAAAAACCCTAAAACATTCAGACGGGAATCAATAAAATAGCGTGCGTTACGCCAGCGGCACATTATCGAATTTCTTGACTTTAATAGGAACATTGGTAAAAAAATTACTCCGTTAACATTAAAACTCACAGAGATTTTCAATTCTAAAAACACAATAATGGACTTTCCCAAAAACGCTTCATACAAATGGCTACCTAGTTATGACGTCACGCCTCAGTAATTCGTATGCATAGTTTGTGAATTTTGTACTACAACTATATTAAATGTGCGTTTATTCAAATGGTATAATAGCAAAAGTTGCTTTAAGTTATATGTGTTATCTTTTGTTTACAATTTTTTGACAATTAATGTACTTTAAAAATGGACTTGCCCACCCATCTTTGAAGACTAATAAACTATTTTTATTAGTAAATATAAATTATTTTTAAACCAGATTTGTAATAATATAAAATAGTTCTTACGATTCCAGAACCCAGTCATCATGCCTATTGAATTTTGACAACGCTTAAAAATAGTCCTGAAAAAGTCGTAAGTGAACCATGTAGTCGCACAAGTAAGAAAATAGTACCTAACTCTTTAGTTTCGGAGCTATAGCTATAGGTTGGCTCATACGCGAAACGGTATAGACTATGGAATTGGTTGAGTTTCCCAAAAATAGTCATGAAATAGTCGTAACGATATGCCAAATTTGAGAAATAGTCCTCAAGAGGTTCCTCAAGAGACACATCACTCATCATCATCAGCTCATTACACGTCCCCACCGAGGGGCACGAACCTAACCGTTAAAGGCGTAAGCCTTAGTCGTCCACGCGTGTGGATTGGCCGACTTCACGCACAATCTTTGAATCATTACGCAGGCGTGCGCGGGTTTCCTCACGATGTTTTCCTTCACCGTTATAGCGTCGGATAACGTACATACATATAATTTCAAAAATTCGATAACACATTGGTATCCCAATCAATCTGGGGAACTTACATCCTCCAGCTTGGAAGGCAACAGTCCACAATAATGAGCCACTGACGCTCATACCTATACATCATTTCTATCTAAGATTGTGAGACTAAATACAATTTCAATTGTTTTATTTTTTATCAGGAAATTTTGTCGATTTCATTGGAATTGTTTTACCACAACTGCCGGCTGTTACTAACCCAAACAGATAAGGACAACCGCAACTCACGGGATCCGTGGGAATTATGGTTATTGCACACGTATTTTGCACGCGATCCTCATATTTTGGGTATAAATGCCATGTCCTGGTGTATCGGATCACAGTCGAGCCGTGATACCACGGCTTGAAGTAAAACAACAAGCATTAATTTAGTATCTAGATTTCACCTCTTTGTTTTCCTGGAAAAATCTTGTGGTGAGTTATGTTTTAATTATTAATGTATGGGTATCTTTACGATTACGCATCACGGTAGGAATCGAAAGTCATTTATACCTTTGCCTAGCTGTAGACTTTTATGCTATTATAGACACCTTGCCTCCTTACCTTTCCCAGTCTAAATCGATCACACCTGAACTACCGGCGTACCAGGACTACCAGGTATTACTCCCCTCCTTTTGCTCCTATGGGGAGTAAGTAACCTATCTAGTTATAGTCAGATTCATCAACAATCCGATTAACCCCAGGGTTAGGGTTAGGCCAGCTTTAGTGTTGTTTAAAGTGGTTTTCATTGTACAGTACGATTCATGCGCAATTTTGGCGCGGTATTTCCTGACCGATACCTTTAAGAAAGAAGAGTATTCCTGCCTAAAAGGCAAGCAACGCATCGGCGACACTTCTCGTGTCACCGTTGTCACGGGGCAGGGTAACACTTTCTACCAGGGCATCAGGTGTCTCTCTTGCTCGTTTGCTCCCTATACCATAAAAAAGTGCCCTACGGGATTTCAACCAACGTCCCCCAGAGCTTTCTAAGCTCGACGCTCAGACCGTTATACCCTCAACTTATAGGGAGGTCACTTGAATTAACTCACTTGACCATGGTGAGTAAACTAATTAAAACGTTTTAATTATGTAATATATAATATATACAGGTTACAAGATGGGAGACAAAAATAACCTGTTGCTGTTCTTTGACCGGCCCACTGAGCCGTGTTTTATGCAGAAGGGAGATGAAAAGGCGGTATTTGAGGTTCCCGATCATTACTACGTAAGTTCGTTAATATTCCCTAAATTCTTTAATAGATAAATTCATTGTAATAAAAATATCAATGAGAACATGTATTTAAAACACTTTTAAACATGTTATAAATACTTGTTAATAAGTTTAACCTAATTATCCTATTTCTCCTCTCAGGTAGTGAAATGATTGTATATATTAATGTAAACCTACGATTTCTGTGATGTTATAATAAGCCATGAACTAGTACTACTGTTTATATATGGATACTATTTTTATTTCGTGTGACATTGCTATTTGGATTGTACAGGCGTCAAATGATTTATTGCTATTGAAATAATAACCGAATAATACCTGAATAACTTTCAAAACATTGACTCCGTAGTATGTAATATTAAGCTTGTCATGTTATTTAATACTAAAATTTTCCAATTACAGCCGGACAAATACAAATCGATAAGTTCGACTTTGACGAATCGTTTCGGTAGCGACGCCGGCCGCACCATTCCCGTCCGTAACATTGCCCTGCCGAACCTGGCCCTGCCCATGCAGTTGCCTTACAATGACCAATTCTCGCTGTTCGTGCCTCAGCACCGCAAAATGGCTGGCAATCTCATCGACGTCTTCCTTGGTAAGTGGCAAAACTCGTAATGCTGTGCGCATTGCTTCAGTGACATCTAGCGAGTTTTGTACGAACTGTGGGTGCTTTTTAAGAGATAGAAGTAAGCAACTTACTCAACAGATGTCGCTTTACCCTACTTTTTCTTTTAGAAGTTGTAACGAATGGGATACTTTTTTTTCTATTATAAGTTGTAATTAATGGGATTCGGAGAATTTATATAATATAAAATTAATCCATTGAAGGCTATCGGTACGAGCAATTGTTATTTCACGTTTCCTACGCTTGCTGAAATTCGTTACACTTAACAAACTGCAGTTTGCCCATAATACCTAAAATCTGCATTTAAATATTGCATTATTAATGAGTTGGACTTTTATATGGTTCATGCTTAGAATTAACTCTGATCTTCTTCCTTCTTCTCTTCCGAAGTTTCTTCGGAATAATTCGACTTGGGAGAGTTTCATTTATATAAACTATAGTAAAGTCGTAAAGTGTAAATATCAAAATGCATTCATAGTAAAGTTATTTCTTTGTGGGTCTCTATTTAATTTATCTTCATTAATTCAAAAGGAACTGGTTTAATTTGATTACTATATTAATATCCAGGCATGCGAGACGTGGAGGACCTGCAGGCCGTGTGCTCCTACTGCCAGCTCAGGATCAACCCTTACATGTTCAACTATTGCCTTTCCGTCGCTCTTTTGCACAGGTAAATTAAAAATCTGTTTAAACATATTTTTCTTATGGCTGTACCACCTACTTCTATAGGCCAAGATTTGTAGTGAACCTTGTCCGAAACTGTTGTTGTTTTCTACGGTAATATGTATGTACTAACGGAAAAGTATGTTTATCCGTTGTTTTGTANATAAGCAATTATAAAAAATAACTGAAATCCATCAAAAACATTTTATATTAATGTAAAGACGACCATAATAAAGTTTGCGCTGTGAAGAAGTTATCAGAATCTCATACAGAGCTAAGCTTTCTGAATCTACACGACCACATACCGACCCTTCAACAAATTCTGCATATCACTAAATCTGGAACTGAAATAATAAGGTTGGATCTTTCAGGGATGACACCAAGGTCTACCATTACCCACCGTGGCGGAGACCTTCCCCGACAAGTTCATGACCCGAAGTGTTCAGGGCGCCAGGAAGCCACACAGCGTAGCCCCCACTGGTTCCAGGGTATGGGAGTATCTTGCTTATACAATATTAGGTTTTAAGTATACCCTGCATCCTGACAGCTATTTGGTCTAATGGTAGAGATATCGACCATTACACTAAGGTTCGATCTCGGGCATTACGTAACGGAAACACGTTGTTTTGTACCCATATTAAATGCAGAGATGCTTGTTGGGACGTGAATGCAGTGATATTTATTATTAATTATAAATATCCACAACTTATTATATGGGAAGCATCGGTCGCTCATGCTTCTGTTGCTTTCGATCTGAGTGCTGATCAAATCTCACATGTACCAATTTTTTCGAATTACATGTACGTTATATATGCTCTTACGGTAAAAAAAAATCGTGAGAAAAATTGCGAAGAGCTTCACAGGTTATCCGTGAAATTCGCCAAACCACACTAGACCCGCGTGATGATAAGATGTAGAACCCTTTACGGTAGGTCCGTACCCTCAGGGGAGTATAATGAGCTGATGATGTAGCCAGCATTTTCCATCTAGATAATCAAGTCGTTGATATAAATAAGGTGTAACATCGTGAGGAAATCTGCGCACGCCTGCGAAGAAATTCAAAGGTTGTGCGTGAAATTGGCCAAACCTTACAGAGCCCGCGAGGGCGGCTAAGGCCTATACCGCGTTCGGAAAGACTCGTGCTCCTCTGTAGGGACGTAATGAGCTTAGGATGATGATTATCAATTGTGCAGATGCCAGTGACGATTCCGTCCAACCTGACCGCGTCCGAAGCAGAGCCTGAGCAGCGGTTGGCGTACTTCCGCGAGACATCGGATCAACCTCCACCACTGGCACTGGCACCTCGTGTACCCCTTCGAGGCGGACCGCGCAGTCGTCGACAAGGACCGACGGGGGGAACTCTTCTATTATATGCACCAGCAGATCATTGCTAGGTAAACACTTTTCTTCTATGTTATTAAGTAAACGTGGTAGAGTCATTAAAAAATAAAATAATGATAATAACAATTGACGATTCAAAAGTATCTGCAACAGATTTATTTGAATAAAGATTTTTTTCTTTCTTTCTAACGGAACGGCAAGATTCCTCACCTGGTGGTAAGTGATATGCCTGACCATGGCAGATTCAATGTTAAGAGATATTAATGTAGTCATCATTCTGCCCTGCAACCATCACCCGAGACGAAAGATCTTAGGTCTCTTATACCCGGTAATTTACAGTGCCCTCATACCGAAACACAGAAGTGCAAAACACTCTTATTTTACTAAACGATATCTGGCACTGCGTGGTAGATACCTACTTGGACGACTCAGTATCGACCTCGTAAACTACATCCAAATACTCTCTTCAACCCATTCACAGTTTGACAAAAGTTTCCCCCATTTCGCACCTCATTCAGCCTCTACCAACGCGCGTTTCACAAGTTGCCAAGCCCATCAGGGGCGTCCTACACTACGCTTGCTAAGATGCGGTCTCCACTCCAGAACACTACATGCATATAAATATGGTACATATACTTAACGAAGCGACTTTTAGAAAATTTGGTATGCAATTAGCAAACATATAGGCTGCTGACTGCGGGAAAATATCTTATACCGCGTGTAACATCGTCCATTCATTGCAATGCAATTGCAAATGTCGAAAACATTTACGGACCCATGGGCAACAGCTTGTCGAATAAGAAAGAAAGAACAGCATATAATGCAATGTCTGGTACCAGGTACAACGTGGAGCGTATGTGCAACAACCTGGGCCGCGTGACGCGCTACAACGACTTCCGCGCCCCCATCGCCGAGGGGTACTTCCCGAAGCTGGATTCGCAAGTCGCCAGCCGAGCCTGGCCTCCCAGGTAACTAATTGCAACAGACTTTAAATAACATACTTATAAATAAATAAGTACCTGTATAACTAACTTATTAAATTAATATTAGGCACAATGGAGTTTGTACTAATACTCATCATCATCATCAGCTCATGAGACGTCCCCACCGAGGGGCACAAGCCTACCCGTATCGGTTGTATAGGCCTTAGTCGTCCACGCGGGCCCAGTGCGGGTTGGATGAATTCACGCACAACCTTTGAATCTCTTCGCAGGCGTGCGCATGTTCCTCACGATGTTTTCCTTCACCGTAAGAGCGTCGGATAACGTACATATTTCAAATCTGTGTATATATATATTTAATCCATTCAACATTCTAGGTTCGCCGGTACAGTGATAAAGAACTTGGACCGTCCAGTAGACCAGATCAGAATCGATGTGGCTGACTTGGAGACCTGGAGGGACCGCTTCCTCAAGGCTATTGAAAACATGGCCGTCGTGCTCGTGAGTATACTGACTAAATCATCAGCCTATATGAGCTCTCTGCGGGGCACAGGCATTCCCATACAGCACAGCTGTAGAATGACTGACTCACAGTTATTTAAACATAAATTTGGTTTGAAGCAATTTTTTATGTTACCAAGTGTTACGGTCAAGACCTGATGGTAAGTGATACGTTTGACCATGACAATGACAGAGCGGCTTTGATGGAGACAAAAACTGATAGACGTTATTCAGATTTAAATCCAAACAATAACATAAGCCCTCTCTATAGCGGGTTGAGGAACCTGAGCTATTCATAAGACCCTTAAAATTTAAATAAATAGAAAACTCTCAGCTTTGGCTCCACCATGCGCTCAATGTGATTGGCAAGTTTTAAAGCTGCCATGAACGGAGGGGAAGATTAACGCCTCATCGATTTTTCTACACAAAATGACTCAAGATAATATTTTTTAGCATTAATTAGACAAGTCAAATCGAGTCAGGCAGTTAAATCCAGCTCGTAGATCTAAAATAGTACTTGGGCAAGTTGGTTGTAAGGCAACGTTCCAAACCAGAAAATAAGATTATATAAGGAAACCTAATTGCCTAGAAAGCCTAGAGTCCCTCGCCGGGACGCTAGTCGCCAGGCCCTGCCCTGCCTAACAAGTATATACATATATAAATAATAAGAGCTTGGTCCCGGAGGTCCCGGAGAGCAAGAGTTACGAAGTTACGGTTGGTAAGGATTGAACCCGCTGCCAGTTGCGCAGGCTCACGCGACTGGTCATAGTGACGGCGTAGGGTGTCTGCTGCAGCGGGGAAATGACACTCAACACGGACGGCTGGTTTATTGTAAATTATAAGAAGTTTATATACAGAAAGCTATGTATACATGTGAACGTATATCGCAGTGTGCCGCCGGTGTAAGTTGTCCACGCTGCACTCTGCGAGTTCATCGGCCAGGTCTTGTCGTAATTGCGGTGATACTGATGGCTGCGGAATGTTCGACGTAGCTCGTAACATCGTACATCTGGTAACTAGTGATCATGCGATAGATGGGTTGACTTGGACCCATTAAATGACCAAATGGGTTGACTTGCCTGATCGACTGACCACTAACCTTCCAGCACTAAAGATTTTGTGCCATTCAGCCGAACGGGTCCTCGATGCCCCTGGACGAGGCCACTGGTATCGACGTGCTGGGCAACCTGATGGAGTCGTCCATCCTCAGCCGGAACCGCGGCTACTACGGCGACATGCACAACATGGGACACGTCTTCATCTCGTACGCGCACGACCCTGACCACAGGCATTTGGTAAGTTGTTCAACAAATACTACAGATCATACATATTACATGATAGCCGTTGGAGCAGACGAGTTCTGGACAATGATGTAAAAAGTATGTACTCACAAAACAATCGAAAAAAGTGTTCCGAATGCAGTCACATATTTCGAATGAGCGCAAAGGTCGCTGGTGGAGGCTGGATGAGAAAAGCGGAAGACCGGGATTTTCAATTATTATTTTGCTATTCTTTGTGTTTCACACACACAACCATAAAGAAACAAACCCATGCATACAAGCATGTCTGTTTGTATTGGTCTAGGTGTTTTCAATGTATAATAGAATGTATTTAAAAAGAATATAAGTATGTATATCCGTTGTTTAATACCCATATTACAGGCTAATGCTTAGTTTTGGACTATATAGCGCTGTGTGAATGTTAGATATATTATTTTATATTATAATTTTACGTCAACATCGAATTGACCAATATTCTTCTTTTCTTTTTTTTCATTTCTTTCTTTCTTTTCTTTCTTTCTTTCAATAATCAATTACCACAAAAGCAATAACGAGTGTATGTATGTATTTGTATGTGTATAGGAGCAATACGGTGTGATGGGCGACTCGCGACGGCCATGCGGGATCCGTTTCTAGCCTGGCACGCCTACATCGACGACATCTTCAACCTTTACAAGTCCAAATTGCCACCTTATGGACAAGACGTGGTAAGGTTCATGTTTACTCCTTTTGTACAAAGATCCGAAATCAGTTTTGGCTTACGAGGCAAGAGAACGTTGATCTTACTGGTTAGTTTTCTTGTCCGTGGAAGCTGTTGAGGCCATTCGCGGACAAAAGTAAAAAGTCAATACAAATAAAATAATAATAAAATCCGTGGTCAACGTGGTTTAGCAACGGGAGTCGTGGGTTCGATTCCCGCGGGGAAAAGTCAAATCACCTGATTGTCCAAAAAGTAGTTTTTGTTAGTAAAGACCTAAAACCTTCAACACTGCGCTTGATGTGGGCGTATTACTAATCACCAAGGCCTCAATTCCACTACATTAAATTAACAGAAATTAATTTACTATAGAATTAATTATATTAATTTAAAAGACCAAATTTAGAGTTGAATAGCAAATAATTGTTAATGTAAATACTTTGAAATAGCAATTATATAGTAGAATGAATTGTTTAATGGTGTCACCAATTAAAATCTACCACAAAACAGTACCAATGAGTGCCAACAATTTTATTTTGAAACACAAAATTTTTAAGTGCACGGAATTGAGGTCTAGATAAGCAAAGCTTTATTCATCGTAATGGATTTGATTGTACACCGTAAATGAATGTGATGCAGCTGGACTTCCCGAACATCCGCGTGTCGTCGATCAGCATCGAGGGTGCAGCAGGCGCGAACACGTTGTCCACGCAGTGGGAGCAGAGCTCGGTGGAGCTGTCGCGGGGGCTGGACTTCAGCCCGCGCGGGAGTGTGCTCGCGCGCTTCACGCATTTACAGCACGACGAGTTCACATACAAGTACAAAACCTCATTACTATTTTACCTGCCTCCGCTGTCTGTAGCCTTTATTATGTAACTAGCGACCCGCCCATGCTTTGCACGGGTGCAATGGGGATATTTGTAATAGGCACGCTCCCGCCTAGAGATAGTCATATACCATCGCGGAGTTTTCTGTAGATCTTTTCAATGTATACAATTATTTTGATAAATCTTGTAGGGTTCAGCCTGCGTTTGAATTTAAACGGAAAAAATGAAATTATTTACGACATCACATTTGAAACCTCAAAAATAAGAGTATTTCTCCAGTATTAAATAGATGTTATTACATATAAACCTTCACCTTGAATCACTATCTATTTAATTTATTTAAAAAAAACGGCATCAAAATCCGTTGCGTAGTTTTAAAAAAAAATGTAAGCGCACATAGGGACAAAAAAATCGACTTTGTTTTATACTATGTAATGATTATTTTTTGTTCCTATTTGGAAAAGAAAAGAAAAAAGTAAAACTGTGTGGTTTTGTCATCAGTATCGAGGTGGACAACACAAGTGGGCGATCAGCGATGGGAACGTTCCGCATCTTCATCGCGCCCACGGCTGACGAGGGCGGCAAGCCGTTCAGCTTCGAGGAGCAGAGGCGTCTGATGATCGAGCTTGACAAGTTCTCAGAGCCATGTGAGTAGAGCCTATCCCGCTCGTTTATTTTTTATAGCATAGATAATTTTATAAAAAATTAAGACTTCGTAAGTTTATTTTATGACATTAAGGCCCGTATTTCTAGGTCGTGACTCAATGTTTATGTTTAAATTGAGTTAGAAAGAGATCATCATCATCATCAACAGCTCATTAAACGTCCCCACCGAGGGGCACGAGCCTACCCGTATAGGTTATTAGGCCTTAGTCGTCCACGCGGGCCCAGTGCGGAATGGACGACTTCACACACAACCTTCGAATCTCTTCGTAGGCGTGCATGAAGGTTTCCTCACGATGTTTTCTTTCCGTAAGGGCGTCGGATAACGTACATATATTTTCGAAAACACATTGGTACGTGTCGGGATTTGAACCTCAGCCCTCCGGGTACGAAGGCGACAGTCCTCACCATTGAGCCACCGACGCTCTTAGAAAGAGATAGCGCTAAATAAAGCTCACGCCTTGGTCCCAGAGGCAGAGATGATGGAACGCCACTTTGCGCGCTCCTGACATACTTCCCTAGCTTCATTCACATCCATCAATCTTTTCATACAAGCTCTTTTATTCCTTTTGCTTGGGACCCCAGCCTTATTAAGGACTTGACCAATTTGGTCAAGGTAAGTCCTTCTGGTCGTCCCCGCCTCGTGTATCCACATTCGCACAATGAACCTGCTTTGCTATTCTCTTTTCCGAACCAGTGGTAGCTCATTTGACATTCATAAGTGTTCCGTAAGGACCTAAACTGAATCAACACTTTTCATTTTTTATGCGCATCAAGTGTCCATACCATCCTAACATACCTCTTTCAACTTCTGACAGGCTTCGTCTGCTAGTTGTGGAAAGAAATAAATAAATATCCACTGATATTCACACAGCGCCATCTAGCCCCAAGTTAAGCGTTAAGCCTGTATTATGGGCAGGCACTAAACAATGGATAAACATACATATATACATTTTTTTTGTAAATACATACATATTATACATACGTGCTATGGAAAGGGCTATGTTAGGTGTTTCCCTACGCGATAAGATCCGGAACACGGATATCCGTAGGAGAACTAGAGTGACCGACATAGCCCACAGGATAAGCAAGTTGAAGTGGCAGTGGGCAGGGCACATAGTGCGTAGAACCGATGGCCGATGGGGCGGAAAGGTTCTCGAGTGGCGTCCGCGTAACGGAAAACGAAGCGTAGGCCGACCCCCAACCAGATGGTCTGATGATCTGGTTAAGGTGGCAGGTAGCAGATGGATGTCAACTGCAAGGGATCGGTCCGCGTGGAAATCATTAGGGGAGGCCTTCGTTCAGCAGTGGACTTTCTAGGTTGTAATGATGATGATACATAGAAAACACCCAGACCATTACAAACAGACATGTTCATGCACACAAAAGTTTGTACTGCCCGGGGATCGAACCCGGTACCCTTGGTGTCGCGGCCGACCTCTCAACCGCAACACCAAATAGGTCGTCAAAATAAAGAACTCACTGTTACGAATTGACGTATTAATGACATTAAATATGGCGGCTAATATGCGACGTCAGTTCACCATAGAGTATGGCATGCGAATTGTCAAATAGCAAAGAGTTTAGTATGTTCTATATGTAGAATGACGTCGACGCTTCGAGCTCAGCGGCCGGACAGGTATATAAGGCGGACCGACGGGTGCGCCGGGAGTCTTGTGTTCTACTCAAGAGCGAAATACCTGCGACTACAAGGAAGAAGCGAGTGATAAAGCGAGAGGGAACGTCGAGTGTGATATAAGAGTATGAAGAGTTAACGAGTGATTATTGTGCGTGCGTGAATTGACTTATTAGTGAGAGTGTAATTGTAATAAGTGTTGTGTGTAATTTACAGTGGTTAATTAATAAAGTGTGTTACCGTGTTATTCTTCGTGTTTGGCAATATTTTGTCCTGAACCCCCAGCTCGTAACATTACTTTTGATTATAGATTTTGTTGTTGTTTCAACACCAGTGAAGGCGGGCAAGAGTGTGATCCGTCGCAGCAGCGCGTCGTCGTCGGTGACGATTCCGTACGAGCGCACGTTCCGCGCGCAGGCCGCCCGCCCCGGGGAGCCGGGCGCCGCCGCCGCCGCCGAGTTCGACTTCTGCGGCTGCGGGTGGCCGCACCACATGCTGCTGCCCAAGGGGACCGCTCGCGGGTACCCCATGGTGCTGTACGTCATGGTCTCCAACTGGAATGATGATAGGGTACGTAACAAAAAAAAATCTCTGGTATTGTGATTGAGGCGCGTGCTGAGCGGCTCATTGGCGACTCTGACTGACGCTAAGCTGCAAAGCCTCGAGCATCGTCGTAGCAGTGGCGTGCACAGAGATTGTGAGTAGGATGTGCAAAGTAAGTAACACTTATCGCAAAAACAATAAATCATTTATATTTTTGTTAAATATAGAAATCGCGTTTGGTTTCAAATCTGTAGAGGAAAATGGGCGAATAAGTGGGAATCATTTATTATGTTGGCGATTCTCTGGGTTGTCTGCACGTACGGGCTATGCACCGCTTATATGGAGTGCACGCCACTGCGTCGTAGAGTTGCACGGCTGTCAGTTTTTCACAGGTTACATTTTGGGGAGTGTGCGATGGAATGATACGAGTTAATTCCACCAGCCCCTTTCCACCATCGGGATACAAGGCAGGCGAGCGTTCCATCCTTACGTGGTTGACATTCCATTTATCCGCACAGCGCGTGCCATCAGGTGAGATGGCGGTCGAATGCCTGCCTATAGATTAGATTACAAAAAAACTGTCCGTTCGTGTGCTATTCCTCTAGTCACTTATGACGCAGAACCGTTGGAGCAGACGAGTTCTGGGTTGGAGACCGCGTCTTGGCAAGTGTAGCGTAGGACGTCCGGCCCGATGGACCGACGACTTGCGAAATGTCGCTGGTGGAGGCTGGATGAGAAAAGCGGAATCCGGGATATCTGGCGCAAAATTGGGGAGACCTATGTCCAGCAGTAGACTGCGATAGGTTGAAGAGAGAAAGAGAGAGATAGATGGATATATTACATCTGTGGAAAACTTCCATATTTTTATGGAATTTTTCCTTAGTCACGTGACCATATTTAACTTGTGAATTCATGTCGACTCGATAATAAGAAGAAGTACACACGAATATGATAAGTTACTGATACAATGATGATGACTCATGTCGTATACTATTGCAGGTGGAGCAAGACACCGTGGGCAGCTGCAACGACGCGGCCTCCTACTGCGGCATCAGGGACCGCAAGTACCCGGACAGGCGTCCCATGGGATTCCCCTTCGACAGGTAATTAGTACCTAGTACTAGTACTAGGGTCTATAAACAAATGCCCACCACATTATTAAATGTTCTTTCTAGTAAGTAATGTAATTTACTAGGTGGTAGACTCGATACTGAGTCGTCTAGGTAGGTTACCCACGGTGCCAGATATAATCCCTGAAACACCAGTGTTATGCACTTTTGTGTTTCGGATGAGGCACTGTAGCTAGTGAATTACCGGGTATAAGAGACCTAAAATCTGTCGTTCGGGTGTCGGGCGCAGTGCGGCATTTGATGGAGGATAATAACTGTCTATCAGTTGTTGGTCTCCTTTATGCGCCTCTGTCATGGTTGGCGTTCACACTTACAGTCAGGTGAGGCGTCCAGACCGTCCTGTAACATAAATACATAAAAAAAAGAAAAAAAAAAAGGCAAGCAATATTTTTTTTTTCTTTTAAGTAAGCCATTCATTTGATGGTAAGTGACACCCATGAACACTCGTTATTTTAATGTCAACTAATACGTTTATCATCAGCATCATCATCTCAGCTCATTATACGTCCCCGCCGATGGGCACGAGCCTACCCATGGCGTGTGTATAGGCCGTAGTCGTCTATGCGGGCCCAGTGCGGTTTGCTACTTCACGCACAATTTCAGAGTACAAGTTAAACTTTAAATAATCTGGCAAAAACCTTGTACGCATCTGATACGTACAATATGTAAATCATTATGGCCTTCGGTCAGCAGTCGACTTTTTAGGCTGTAATGATGATGATGATAGTTACAAGATTATGACTTACGACTATGAACCATCAGCATTGGGTCCGCGTTTTGGGTTGCGACCCAATCTCCCGAAGGCCTATGCCTTTCAGTGGATCGTTATAGGCTGTTAATGATGTTCGCTCAGGACGTATAAAGTATTTTGAAATATCCGTAACTAATCATATAATTTTGTTCCTAGACCGGCGAACGCTAACAACTTGACAGACTTCCTCCGCCCCAACATGGCAGTGAGGAACGTGTCCATCCGCTTCACGGATGCCACCAGGGTCCGCCAGCAGCGACGGTAGGTCTCCAACGCCGCCACACCTCATGGAAGACATTACAACACCTAGCATATAGACCAGTGGTTCCCAAACTTATTTTGTCTACTGCCCACTTATATATAATATTTTTTTAGCGCCCCCATTTTTCACCTAAAAAACCACTATTGTTTAAGAGGCCTCCTAGTTAAATAAAATTACAAATCAACAACCCCCCCCCTCCCCGCCTCTACACAACGCCCTCATTTCTTTCTGGTTCCTTACCGCCCCCCTTGAGACCGCGCGCCCACAAGGGGGCTTAAACAATAACCTAATTAGATGCCCAGTGATGAAGAAATATCAACCAAAAAAACGCTCGACATATCGCACCTTTCATACTGTAGGGGCACATCTCAAAAATTAGCGCTTTTGAGTTTTACTTAGAAGGGACCAAAATCACACATCTACATTGACGCACTTGAAGAAAGAGTCAGAACCGTGCGATGAGGCGCAAATATTTTGACTGCCTTTTTCTCATTTTCGTAATGTGCTACGATATTTTAATTCAAAAACGATAAGCTAATTCCATAAAATCATCAATAACGGACTTACCCTCTTATAATATTATTTAGTGTTTGCAGAGAGGATGTGGTTGAGATTGAATTGTAGCTGACGAACAGGACTCACAGGTCTTCAAACGCGTTTTCCCAACAATCGTGTTTTTCGAATTGTGCCCTTATAATATGAAAGCTGCGATATATTATTATATTGATGACATAAAATTATGCATCAAAATATCACCGTTCACATGGTGATGTAAAAGACAAGTGACAAAAAATAATATTGAAATTTATTTTACTTTCACAGTTTATGAAGTTTTAAAAATATGTAACTTATGAAAAATACAACAAAATCATGTCAACTTGTAAGTCTTGAAACGACAATCATAAAATCCTAAATGTTACTCCAAAGTTCAAAAATACAGATCATAGAACTTTAAGAAATAGAAATATCTAATTAGAAACCTCAATCGACATTTTTGAAGTTATTAATCCAGCGGTGTATCAAAGCTAGGCAGTTGTTTAACCAAACTCCAAACATCAAGTACTAAGGTTAGGATGGTTTTAGGTCATCTGATGACACCAGGTCTTGCGGATGCCGTGTTAACTACACAGCTTCTGATGTGGACGCTATGATACGAAAACCTTACTATTACGATCCGCAGACTAAGCGACCTTTAGTGTGAACACAGAATTGGGTCTCCAAGTCTAGATTAGATATTATATGGGCTAGCATCTGTTATTCTGAATTGGTTTTCTTTAAGCATGTTCACAGAAAGAAAGTTAAATATGAAAATTTAACGCAAACTGTTTATTTTTAAAATATTCTCAGCATTTCGGTATTAATTTTTTTCAAGTTATTTCTTGATTATAACAATACATTTTAATAAAGATTGTACGCCAAAGAACCTTTAGTAAGAAACTCAAGCGATTTTTTAATTATACATGAAAACTATAGTCATTAAAATTAAAAAATAATAGTGTTTGATTTTTTGTAAACTGTTTATTCTTAATATAAATATCGTCTTACATGATGTATCTAATGTACAAGTAACAGATAAAGGTGTTGAACTGCATTAATTATACCAAGTAAAAGTCTAGGATTTTACGCGCCTAATTAGAGTTTAGAACTCAAAGCCATCTTTTTTGGTTATCGTGTCTAAGTATAATGGAGATTTTTTTTGTGAAATGTGTTCGTAATGTCTTTCAAAAAGAAAATCAGGCTTATTCTGCAAGGATTTTGTTAATGTCGACCCTCTTATAACTTGGCAATGTATAACGGACTACTGTTTTTTCTCTTATTTTTTATAGTTACCTTTATTAACTTGCATGTTAGATATTATTTTAGTTTTAACAAATGGGTCTTTATTTAAGTATTCTGTAAATATGTACATATGATTAATACTTGACGATTCATAAGACTGAATAAAATTAGACTTCCAACAATTTTTTTGTTTAATTTCTTGCGTTTCCTTTTAAGGTGTATTCTTTTGAATCTATATTTTATAAGATTTTTCTTACATAGGGATGTTTACTGAGCTCCTTTTTTAAGGCTGGGAGCTATCTGCGCTCGCCCATTGCCCGGTGAAGCTGTAAAGGCCATCTGGGGCCTATAGCAATAGTCAGTTCGAAATAAAAGAGCTCCTTTTTTGGAACTGTCAAAACACTTCTTCCTAACTCATTGTTTCATTATACTATTTTGAGTTACTAATTGATACATACTTTTGATAACTATCAGTTTTATTGTTGCGAACACAATAGTTGAATCACACCCGTAAATTCATAAACATATCAAAAACGAATTAGCGACTAGCGTGTCTCACGGTGATTTAAATGCAATAAGTAATTTCCAATATAAATATAATTTTTATTGGACAATTAATGGTTCTGTGTTCATTTGTGTCGCAACCATGGGCTGGATCACGCATGTAAGTTGTTATTACTAAACTAAAATCAATCATTAATTATTAAAATAATTAATTTAAGAGTAAGAAAGCCATGCTACATTACAAATAGGCCAGATGTCTTTTCGAGTTTTAGACTTTATATGTTCGTTTATTCAGCGCTTCTACGGTGAAGGAAAACATCGTGAGAAACCTACTTCTTTACCTTTAACCTAATTCAAAGGTTATGCGTGAAGTCGGTCAATCCGCACTGGGCCCGCGTGGACTACTACGGCCTATACACCCTTACAGAAAGGCTTGCTGCTTGGGACATGAAATGAGCTGATGATAAAGTTATTAAAGACCCTTTTGCGCTACGCCTACGTTTTAGGATAGCCATGAAGGTTATGGGTTGTAGTGTCCCGATTACTATAACACATGCTGAGAAAGAATCAGATAATTGTTCTTTTCAGTTTTAAGAAATATGTCGTACTTTTATTGGCATAAAATCAAGCCGTTTTTTTAAACCTACGGTGTTTATTTTAACATTTTCATAACGTAACAATTTACAAGGAGGTTCTCCTTGACAATAGGCATGATGACTGGGTCCTGGAATCGAAACTATTTCATATTATTACAAATCTAATGTTTTGTGAATTTTTTTAGTCTTCGAAGTTAGGTGGGCATGTCCATTTTTGAAGTACATTAATAGTCAAAAATTATAGTTTTTATAATCGAAGGATAACACATACAATTTTAAGCAACTTATGCTATGAAACCATTTTAATAAACGCAACATCTAATGTAGTTTCAAACTACTAAGGCGTGACGTCATAATTAAGTATCCCATGTGTATGAAGCGTTTTTGGGAAAGTCTAATGAGTTTTTCGAATTGGAAAACCTCTGTGAGTTTTAATGTTAACAGAGTCATTATTTTACCAATGTTTCTATAGCAGAAAAAAAAATATCATCATCCCAATTGTTACACATACCCCGTTTAGAGTACGTACGAGTACGTTTATAAGCCTTACTAAGATCTTTGTTGTTTTGTTCGGCAATTCATTTGTTTGCCCCCGTGTTACTTGTGACCGCGTTTGGGGAATAATTCTTTAGGACTTGTTGACAGATGACTAAATGTCCGCTGGGACAGGCATTCGTAAACAACGTACAGCATTTTGTGGGTTGTCCTTGGGAGAAAATATGTGTTTGTTTATGAATGTAACTCACAAACAACTTGTGAATACGATTCCCTAGGTTATATTACAGTAAAATGAGGATAGGATTTTCTGACGACATAAACGAGTACCTAAAATTATTACTTGGGCGTATAAAAAAATATGGACAGAGTCTCGCTGACAACAAAAGTGTGTCGGAATTCGGCCAGGAAAATTAAGACATTTGGCTCGCATCTGTCACCAGAGCCGAGAAGAATAAGTAGGTATGACTTGCGTAGTAAAATAGTGTAAAAACCGAAGTTATCTGAAGGAAATAACACAGGAATTACTTTTCGTAGTTACATGAACAATTTAACTACATATTCTCTATACTAATGTATCTTGCAAATAATAGAATTACTTTGGGACTGCTCAATTAACGTTACCAAAATTTGAAGCCTCAAATTTAAAAATAGTATTGAACTAATTGGTTAAAGTATAACTAGGGTCAGAGTGCCCTAAAAGGGAATCGATTTAGTTGTGTAATCTACCTCACGTTTTTTCGGTAGTTGTAAGCTCTGTAACATAGCCTACGTGCGAGCCACACTCCAAGTTTTGCGGCAATTTTTTCGTGACTGTCCACTGTTGCAGAGGTAACGTAAAGCAACGCGTTTATTGCCCAGAGCGCCCAGATTGGTCCGTAAAGACTGGTATTTAAAACATGTTACCTTTTTTATCATTGAACCATCTTAAGAAAGCCTCGAGTCTGCTTCTGTATGTTCACCATATACTCAAACTTGGATTTTTTTTACATAATAAGAAGTCCATGCGAGGACAGCATAGGTTCACACTCTTTCCAAAAGCTCCCTGATTGGCTTCCCACAGTCGGCCCAGAGAAAACATGTCATCGCATAGCTGATGTTTTAACTGTTAACACCCAACACTGCATCTGGCAGCCTGCTACTAGCTGGGCGATGTTGCCCACTGTCTGTACCCCCTCCAGCCTTATAAGACTTATTTAAAAACCCGTCCTACTTCACATAATTTGTT
>PQWD01013788.1:0-55443 GCA_019425675.1 Leucinodes orbonalis | reverse complement strand
AATGTTCTGTTACAAATCATAATAGAGTTACAAGTTAAAAGCAAGACAATCAAAGGAATCAGTACTTGTTAGTCAAACAACATTTCCTTAAGTATTTATATTAATTAACAAAACTCTTTAGTACAACCACATGGACCTAGTTCCGCATTCCTGGAAATGTTTTAAGAATATATTCATAATAGATCACTAATATCGTGTTCACCTCAGCATATCATATCGCAGCATAACTTTTTTTTTTCTAGTGCACGCGCTCTAAGATGGAGCGAGCTTGCCCAGAAAAAGCCAATTCACTCATTTTTTTAACGCCACCGGGTTGTATATTGAAATACAGACGCAGGCACTTCGGCAACAATTATACCAAAAACGAGTAAACAAGGTATATGGAAACAATCGATCGCTGTTCGTTTTGGTTAATTGATAATAGAATTTCTCGAAAAAATCTCGGTTTTTTTTTACTAATGAACCTTCATGTATACCTACACCTGCAAGATGGGACAGCTGCTAAGCTCACAGAATGCCCTTTACATTCCCCTTACACATTCCAATTCATGGTTTCATAGTCAAGCTTCAAGTCTTCACCATAAGATACGTCTGAAGCATTATACAACTTTAAATCTTAAATATAATCAAATCCTATACGAGAAATAAATCCACGTTTAATTTGCACGAATTCAGTAGAAATCTTTTACAGTACTGTGATTTGGTAAAACAGAATTCTGGGTTGTTCAAATAGACAATAAAGTCACAGATTACTGTGAACCTGAGATCTTGACGTCACAAATTAGCAAACAATCTGTGGTGCCTCTTGGTGTATGGTGCTTTTTCAAGATGACATGTACATTATAGACGATAGCTTTTTATGTTAAAGTGTACAGGACAGTTAAAGCGCTCACCTGATGATAAGTGATACGCGTGACTATAATAGAGCGGCATTGGAGGAGACGAACAACTGATAGACAGTTATGATTCTCCGTCAACCCCGCACTGCACCCGACACCAGAGACAACAGAAGGTCATGACACTCCTGTAAACACAAAAGTTTTGTGTGAAACACAAAAGTTCATGACACCCCCGTTTCACGGTACTACATCTGGCACACCTAGATGACTCAGTATCAAGTCTTCCACCTAGCTGTCACTTATCACATGATTCCCAGCTTATTTTTTAACTTAAACTTTTAATGACATCTTTAACGACTAAAAAATCTGAGACAGATCTAGCTCCCTCGGAAAATACTACTATATCTTTGTATCTGTATTGTGTACACCCGCCGCGTAGGAGTACACCGAATAGTGAATAAAAGCGGCTGATTAATGTTACAAAACGAGAGGGAATCGCGCCTAAATCAATTCTGCGCAATTTATAACTCTGGTGATTTTATTAAAGCCGGTTGGGAGCCGGCTCGTTTTGTTGTACAATTCAAATTAGTTTGAATCGCATTCAGGTCTAGATTCATAAATTGAAGATTCTTTAATGTCATTTAATGTTATACCCGCTTACAGTTTGGAGATCAAAAGACGTAATATTAAAGTCTTATTGAGAGCAAATTAATAAGACTTATGAAAGTCTTTATAAGCAATACAATCAAAATAGACGTGTCACATACTCGTAAAGTGAACGTAACAACTCAATAATTACAGAGGTGGTTATGAGGTAAAAAGGCTTTTCATAAGGCGTGATACACACACACGTCGATGTTTTAGATTATTATCTGTTAAAGATTTTTGGGACATCATTTTATTTAAAAGTTTTAAGGATAATAAATTGAATAATTAATTCTCATCATTTTCATTGGTTGGCCTTTACCCACTAACATACGAAACTCTAGAACTGAAAATATTCATGATCTATATTTAAAATTCATTCATATTATATTGCTCAAATTTTATTCTCTATTTCTATCAGACAGTTAAATGACAATAAGTCCATCCACACAAATACTTAAAAGACTTAAAATACATTTTCACTCAAAATAGCAGTGTTAGTTGAAATTAATGGACCATCAAACACATTATAGACCCGCAAAAACGGAATAAAAATGATATCGTTTTACGCGCTGATAAGAAACGATATCGCCGAGAAATATTACGTCAATATCAGAGGAGCCATTACCTGGGACGGAAAGCAGGAGCGCAGACAAAACGAACGCTGTGAAATGTTGCTTTCCCAATAACGCTGATGGCAATATAAATTGAGCCTCAAATTCTGTGTATTAAGGTCGACAACATCTGGTGAGGCTCTTCTATTCGGTATTTAACGCGTATCACGCATTCGCCTGCAGTGCCCAGGTGGAATCGTGATCGATTGCCTTTTTGTCGCAGCGCGTTACTCCGGCCCGCCGCGCGCTACCGCTGCTAAAGAATTTAAAGGATTCGATTAAAACCTGAACAGACTTCTAGACTTTAGTGTCTATTCATTCCACATTTAAATTTTATCACTTTTTTGGTCGTTATTTGGAACAGAAACGATTTTTGCTTCCAGTAGGTCTAATTTTTAGGAGAATGAATACAGTTGTAAACACAGTTCGGATTTCTTAGTAATTGAATTAGAGATTTTAATCTTAACAAAGTAAAAAATTAATGTTATGTTTTGTTATATGTATAATCTTACTAATATATCTTTTAGTCAAAACATAAGATTGAAATGTTGATTGAATTAAAATTTTAAAAACATCGCTCTCAATATGAGATAACATACATAATTAGACACTATATCTGCCATAAATAATTTCTTAGTCAATTTGTTAAAGCTTTTTTAATCATAACATTTAAATTACGATAACTTCAATTTTCAAATCTGCTTCAATGTCAGCTGTGCTTGTTGTGCAGTTTGTAATTAAGTTCACTACTTGTTTGTGCCTCTAACAAATGTATATCAATGTAATAAGTGTATGTCTCTTAAAAAAATTAAACCTAATAAACAAGTGTTTAATAAGAAAATTACTGATTATGGTTATAATATATTGAAATATTTATGTTTGTAACCACCTAAGATCCTATGGCACCCAATTGCAATATTGCAGACTGAATCACTTGAGTGTCCAAAAAGAGAGATGAAACTGTCCGGGGCACGCTAAATTCAATTAAAATCGACGCCACTCCACAATTCCTAATTTTCAAAGAATTATTCATTCTTTTTTTAAGGATATACAACAGTTTCGATTCACATAGTAAAATATTTTGTCCGTCCATGCCATAGAAGTTTATATTATCCCCTAATAGCTAAAGTTCTTTTGAAGTTTAATTACAAAATAGCAATGAGATACCTAATAAAAGAAACTTGCTGCAGCGAACTGCTCAAGGATGCATTTTAAGGTAATGCTACTTTTAATATTAAACACCACGGGGTTTGTAAGCGTGGGGTTCGTAAAAGAGTATCCTTGTAAAATTGAGTTACTAAATAGTGAAATGTTTATTGGAAACTTATAAAAATAGTTCCTATACGATATAGTGATAATGGTCTTATCCAGCACGACCTTTTTAGGTAGTTTTCCATAAGATGTTTGTGTATAAAGAGGACCATATTGCATAGTCGAAACTGACTGTAATCATTAATTCCATTTCAAACCTGGTTAATACGCCATCATCATCATCAGCTCATTAAATGTCCCCATCGGGTTGCACGAGCCGACCCGTATGGGGTGATTAGTCCATAGTCGTCCACGCGGGCCCAGTGCGGATTGGCCGACTTTACGTACAACCTTTGAATCTCTTCGCAGGCGTGCGTACGTTTCCTTACGATATTTTTCTTCACCGTAAGAGCGTAGAATAAACTTACAAATGTATTTACGAAACTTCGAAAAGACATTCTTACGTGGAACCCTTGATATAGTAACCGACATCTCAACCATTACACCAAATGGGTCGTTAAAACGATTAAATCGTCAGTCGATAATGAAATCGGTTAATAAAGGCTATTTAACATGTTTCTATTAAAAAAGGCATGCCTATCATAGGCAAATCACCTCAATTCCAATATCAATTTTTTACCTGAACAGCTGTCATTGCAATGCACGAAACAATTTGTCAGGGGTATTTCTGGTGTCGAAATGCGAAAGGCAAATATTGCAGCTGGTACAATCCAATAGAACTGCACTATATATCAAGCTAAACAATACTCTTTAAAGAACTCGTATATCTAGTGTTAGTCATAAATATTTGAATGTTTAAATTATCTCATATATTTACGTAAAAATGTTCTAACATTTAAGTGTCGCCGTCTTTGATTTGAAGACATTGTTAATAGTTGGGCTTTAAGATTCCGGTTAGTATTAGCTTTTCGTAGATTTAATGAAATTACTGTATTATATTAAACTGAGTTGTCAAATGGCTTATGCTTGTATTAGAATATTGTGTAACAATTGTATCGAAATGTAAAAGTCTTAATATAACATTTATTCAAACGGAAGTGGTGCAGTGGCGCCACCTTTATGAATATTTTGTTGATTATTTAGTATAGTTATAATGTTAACTTCCGATAAAAGGGTATAAATCAGTATTTATACCCTTTTATCGGAAGTCAATCAGTATTGTAAGTATGCAGTTCATGAATTCTCTTGTAAAGTGTGAAAGAATGAACATCTCTCGTGGAAACTGTTTTACTGGTTTTTATACATACTATCACTAGCTTTTGCGTGGCGCTTCGTATTCAGGATTAAGAAACAAAAGAAGTCAGTTATCAAGTACCTCCGACCTGGTGAGTAAAAGTAACCCTATATTACTCCAATTATTCTAAGAGAAAACTTATGACGTTAGAAAGTTAAGTCGCCTTATCTAACAAAGTATTTTTTTTATGTATGAATATTATTCGAAGTGAGTCGCAAAAATAAAATTTCAGATAATAATAGCTTAACCAGTCCGTGAACACAGAAAATGTCAAAGTACATCCGTATTGATTGTGAATTTTAACTTTTTACTTCGGCCGGAATATATTCCCTTCGCATTGTTGCGCAAGTGGGCCAATAAATTCAAATCGGAGTGCACAGCTGAAACATTCCGCGGTATTTCTTCCACAAGCAAAGCTTACGGACTGATTTCGAAACGAAAAACTCAATTAGAGAAAACATAACAAAACTACACCATTACGTTACCAATTCCAAAGTACTGAATATGTCTATAAAATAATCGTAGGCCATCCCCCAACCACGTGGATGGATGAACCGATGGGCCAATGATCGGCCCACGTAGAAATCATTAGGGGAGACCTTCGTTGAGCAGTGGACATTTGAGAATGTAATGAGGAAATTTGTTTGTCATTAAGCTCTTATGATATGCACACTTAAGAACTAAAAAGTGCTTTCGAATGTGTCAGAATTATCATGTAATTAATTTCATGACAGAAATTAATCAAATATAGTTTTTGACATCGATGTTCTGTTATTGGGGTTGGTTTCCGGATTCCGCAAAATAGAACTCACCCAGCATTTGTCCAAGTACACTAAGCATACCAGGATGCTGTTTATAAGTGAAGCCCTGGTGGGCAAAAAAGACAAATTCAAAATTAGAACGTATAAAATGCTTTTTGCATTTTATACGTTCTAATTTAATAATAATAAAATAACACAGTAGATTTAAAAACTAAAACTTTTTAAAACATTTTAATAAAAACATATAAGACAAGATAAATAAAAAAACAATAATAACGATACAAATACTCATTTTACTCTTACAATCTATGACCTTAGCTTCTTTCCGTGAAACGAAAGAATGAACAAATAAAAAAAAAGCAACATGTCCATTAACAATCATTATGGCATATACGCTAACTTATAAATACCTTACTTACCATTCCCTATACGTACCACTTTACTGAGGTCATATAATATGTGGGCGTTTCCAATGGGACATGCCTACTCGGACCACAATGCAATACCGACACGTGAGCTATCCGAAGAACGTCACAGGGCTAAGTCCCTGAAACGCGTTTGATTAAACTGTGCCATTAATATTTATAAGCCTCTCTATACAATAACCTTTAGTTGCAGATTGTCACATGTATCTGTTTTAAAAATAAATTTATCCTAAGGTTAATATTTCTAAGCTATAGATACATGTAGTCAGCTGCAGGAAATTGAAATAGCTTTTAGATATTCATCAGTTATAAATATTTTTTTCGTTATACATTATTGCCTAGCTATATTTTTTCTCAACACTGAGGAGCCTGCATTTTATAAATTGGGTGCTCAAAAAGCGGTAAATAAAAAACACAAAAATTATAAAAGCGCTATCTTTATTTGACCCTTACATGCTAAACGTAATTGATGGCACAACCCATCGATATCGTAAAGCAAGCCACAATTAAGCAATGCTCTGACATGGGCTCAAAGTATTAAATAGTTCACTTTGATATTTTAATGGATGCCAAGCTCCATCTTTAAGAGCTCAAGCAAATCTGAGTGGTTCTGCATAGAAGCACTGAAATAGCACCTTTTCCCTATATCTTTAGATAAGACGTTGACAAAAAGCTGCATGTCTTTTTATTCCATCGTTTTTAAACAATCATCTACTTATCCGTGAATGCCAAATGCAATGAAATAATAAATAACTATTCACAAACAATTTAACTGAATCTTATAGCCCCAATTGAACCGAGAAGCATAGAACTGTCATGGCCAGGCATATCACTACTATCAGGCGAGCGTCCTGACCGTCCAATACACTTTGTAACATAAAAAACAGCATGGGTTATCATACTTTTATATTTTTTGTAAAAATATACATAAACGCCCGAGCCGATAAACAAAGAGATATGTTTATGCTATAATATATTTTTTTACTGCACGGGGATCGATCTTTGAATTAATATAAACAAAAACACAATAACATTTTTTTTATTTGGTCGTAACCATCACGTAGATCCAATACGGAAAGATGGGTGTGAAAAATTACTATCACCAGATAATAGCTGTGACCAACCGTTTCACTTCCTTTCTGCAGCTTCGTAATTGCGAAGCTTTACTACCTACTACTCGAGTTAATATTTTTTGGCGCCGCGAAAGCACTATCTCACATTACCTAAATTACAGCATATACACGCTCCTATACGTTGTTGTTTTGATACCCCTTTTTAAAGCTTTTATAATCACTCTACATATTTACCCCAAGCAAAAATGAACCAAGATCTGTGCACAGATAAACAAGTTTTCTCATCGGCATCAACGAAATGCGTGGAAAGTGACGTGATTGATTGTATTTATGAGCCCCGCCCGTCTAATTAACTCCTACCTACCTGCACTTAGATCCTGCCCGGATGACGAGGGATAGCCTGATGAACGTTAATGAGTTGTATTTTAAATAAAAACATTCGTTAACAAGTCTAATCGTGATAAAAAAATAATAAAAAAATATCCACATTCATTCACACAGCGCCTCTATATCTATCCTGTATTATGAATACTGAAAAACCATTAAACAAACATATGTTTATTTTGTTAAAGACACATTCTTTTTTATGTAGAGAAATACCTAGAATCATTTTCATGCTCATAAATGTCTGTAATGCCCGCGGATCAAAACCCTAAGCCCTTAGTTAAATATCAGACTTGGCAACGATTGCACCATATTATTATTGTATTATGAAATATAAGTACTGCATTTGATTAATTAAGTAGCACCAATTAATACAACTACACTGACAGCATATATCCACTGACATGACATTCACACAGCGCCATCTAGCCCCAAATAAAGCATGAAGCCTGTATTATGAGTACTAAACAACGGATAAACATACTTATATACATTTGTTTTAATATATATATATTTTTGTAATAAATTATTACATTTGTTATTTGATCTATAAAACTAATTCATGTGAATAAGCCTGAAATGTAATTTGGGATTTTTTTTTTTTGGAAATAAATACAAAAAAAAATACATACATATTATACATAGAAAACACCCAGACCATTACAAACAGACATGTTCATGCACACAAATGTTTGTACTGTCGAACCCGGAACCCTTGGTGTGCGGTCGACCTCTCAACCGCAACACTAAATGGTCGTCAATGACACCTGTCTACCGAAACCCAAAACAATAATATTTAACTAGTTCAGCTCACAATTAAAATGTAGACTCCTTGTGTCAATGACATTAGCGCCTTAACTTTAATCAAGATGTCTGATACTAAGTCTAATTAATGTGTTATTATACGTCTTACTTAATAACATAACATATACTCAGTAACAATAATTAATAACTAAAATTAATTGGCGTTATCCGTATTTGACTTAATCGTCGGAATGTAATCGTCTGGAATGCTTTAGACTATATCCACGAGTTTACATCAAAATAACTAAACTAAACTTTCTGCCCGCACCACAAAATTGTGGAATGAGTTGCCGCATGCGGTGTTTCCGGACAGATACGACCTACAGACCTTCAAGAAAAGAGCGTACTCTTGTTAAAAAGGCCAGAAAATGCATCTTGTAGCTCCTTTGGTGTTGTAAATGACCATGGGCGGCAGTTCACTTTCCAATTTTCCATCAGGTCAACTCGTTTGCTTCCTATCAACTAAGAATAAAAAATAAATAATAAAAAAATACTCTTTATCAACTGAAAAGAGAATTCCGCCAAAAAATTCAATCATTCATTGTTAAACTTTCAACTAGCGATAAAAAACACCAGTGAATTAAACATTTACTCCAAATCCACACATATCAAGTACTTTTTAATATACACAAATATAACACTTGTTGGTTCACAAATATACTAAGACATAAAATCATTATCATCTTCATCGTCATCAGCTCAATAAACGATCCCACCGAGGGGCACGAGCCTATCCTTAATCCGCCTATACACCCTAGGCCTTAGTCTTCCACGCGAACCCAGTGCGGCTAACTACACAATCTTTGAATCACGATATTTTTTTTGCCCGTAAGAGAGCCGAATAAACGTTTCTATAATTTCGTAAATTATTAAAAACATTGGTACTTGGTCTACACCAGTGAACCACCGACGAAAAAATCATTATTATAACAGCCATGTTACGTGCACTGGTGAACATAGGCCTTCTACAAAAGTCTCCACCTCCACCGGTCGGAGGCTATTTGCATTCGACTATTACCATTTGATTGACCTTTCGAAAATCATCCTCCCATCTTACGAGTATGCTGCGTTTGCTGTTACGAAGTCACTCAAGCAACTTTCTGCTCCAGTGGCCATCGATTCTGCGAGCTAGATGTCCCGCCCATTGCCAAGTCCTTCAGCCCTGTTACATGGTTAGTAAAACTCTGTTACCCGAGTCCTCCTATGAATCTCTTTATTTCTGATACAGTCGCGTATGCATAGACCTTTTCTCAGCTCGCTGAATGAATCTGAACCTATTTTGAAAAACCAAAATTAAAGTCAAAATTTCAACACCATACGTCAACACAGGTTACACACACTGATCAAAAAAGCTTTCAACGTATAATGTAAACCAATTAAATTATATTTACCATATCGTGGTATGAGTTAACGGTACCCAAGTCGCTACCAGCTATCTCTTCCGTACAAACTTCGGTAAAGTAAATATTTTCTGATCATTCATAATATAATTAAAATAAATGCTTCCGATTTTATAAATGGTAAAAGGCTTTTTTGGGTTTGTATTTGAACTCTTTTATTATAAGGTATCATCGCAATAATATTTAACTTCAACAATGAATAAATATCTTATCACTGTAATGATTTCATACATAATAGCGAATGTAATTTTATTGTTTTAATACTTGAATCACAACTGATATGTTATCACGCTGAATGAATAATTTATAGTTGCAATCTTTTTATGACTAAGATTTTATTCTTATTTTTCAGATCTGGCTTCGTGTATTTAATAAATATTGTGTAACTATATTTTTTGTAATACTTACTTAATATTTCGACAGACCGTGATGATCCACTATGCTGCATAATAATAAGTAAATGAAGCAAAACATCTGGAGCCAGGGGCAAAAACAAATGGCCACTAGATTGACTTACGTGCAAAAGTCTTGATAAACCTATATTCTATTGTTGTTAACCATAAGCCATTGGTATTATTACTTAAGTACATTTTGTATTTTTAACAGAATAATATAATTATGTTTTAATAAATTTCTTTCTATTTAATAACACTCTGGATAGTAATGCGTATCTAATGATACGCACATAAATAATATTTTCTTATTAAATCTCTTACTAAACTTGTTTACTATGGTAGATGTTACACATGCGCAAAACTGTAACATTTCTTTATCAGAAGGTTTTCGCCTTTTCCCTATATCTTTAGATAAGACGTTGACAAAAAGCTGCATGTCTTTTTTTCCATCGTTTTTAAACAATCATCTACTTATCCGTGAATGCCAAATGGAATGAAATAATAAATAACTATTCACAAACAATTTCACTGAATCTTATAGCCCCAATTGAACCGAGAAGCATAGAACTCTCATGGCCAGGCATATCACTACTATCAGGCGAGCGTCCTGACCGTCCAATACACTTTGTAACATAAAAAAAACAGCATGGGTTATCATACTTTTATATTTTTTGTAAAAATATACATAAACGCCCAAGCCGATAAACAAAGAGATATGTTTATGCTATAATATATTTTTTACTGCACGGGGATCGATCTTTGAATTAATATAAACAAAAACACAATAACATTTTTTTTATTTGGTCGTAAACCATCACGTAGATCCAATACGGAAAGATGGGTGTGAAAAAATTACTATCACCAGATAATAGCTGTGACAACCGTTTCACTTCCTTTCTGCAGCTTCGTAATTACGAAGCTTTACTACCTACTACTCGAGTTAATATTTTTTGGCGCCGCGAAAGCACTATCTCACATTACCTAAATTACAGCATATACACGCTCCTATATGTTGTTGTTTTGATACCCCTTTTTTAAAGCTTTTATAATCACTCTACATATTTACCCCAAGCAAAAATGAGCCAAGATCTGTGCACAGATAAACAAGTTTTCTCATCGGCATCAACGAAATTGCGTGGAAAGTGACGTGGATTGATTGTGATTTATGAGCCCCGCCCGTCTAATTAACTCCTACCTACCTGCACTTAGATCCTGCCCGGATGACGAGGGATAGCCTGATGAACGTTAATGAGTTGTATTTTAAATAAAAACATTCGTTAACAAGTCTAATCGTGATAAAAAAATAATAAAAAAATATCCACATTCATTCACACAGCGCCTCTATATCTATCCTGTATTATGAATACTGAAAAACCATTAAACAAACATATGTTTATTTTGTTAAAAACACATTCTTTTTTATGTAGAGAAATACCTAGAATCATTTTCATGCTCATAAATGTCTGTAATGCCCGCGGATCAAAACCCTAAGCCCTTAGTTAAATATCAGACTTGGCTTCAGCCCTTAGTTAATTAAGTAGCACCAATTAATACAACTACACTGATAGCATATATCCACTGACATGACATTCACACAGCGCCATCTAGCCCCAAATTAAGCATGAAGCCTGTATTATGAGTACTAAACAACGGATAAACATACTTATATACATTTGTTTTAATATATAATTTTTTTTGTAATAAATGATTACATTTGTTATTTGATCTATAAAACTAATTCATGTGAATAAGCCTGAAATGTAATTTGGGATTTTTTTGTTTTTTGGAAATAAATACAAAAAAAAAATACATACATATTATACATAGAAAACACCCAGACCATTACAAACAGACATGTTCATGCACACAAATGTTTGTACTGTCGAACCCGGAACCCTTGGTGTTGCGGTCGACCTCTCAACCGCAACACTAAATGGGTCGTCAATGACACCTGTCTACCGAAAACCCAAAACAATAATATTTAACTAGTTCAGCTCACAATTAAAATGTAGACTCCTTGTGTCAATGACATTAGCGCCTTAACTTTAATCAAGATGTCTGATACTAAGTCTAATTAATGTGTTATTATACGTCTTACTTAATAACATAACATATACTCAGTAACAATAATTAATAACTAAAATTAATTGGCGTTATCCGTATTTGACTTAATCGTCGGAATGTAATCGTCTGGAATGCTTTAGACTATATCCACGAGTTTACATCAAAATAACTAAACTAAACTTTCTGCCCGCACCACAAAATTGTGGAATGAGTTGCCGCATGCGGTGTTTCCGGACAGATACGACCTGCAGACCTTCAAGAAAAGAGCGTACTCTTGTTAAAAAGGCCGGAAAGTATATCTTGTAGCTCCTTTGGTGTTGTAAATGACCATGGGCGGCAGTTCACTTTCCAATTTTCCATCAGGTGATCTGTCAACTCGTTTGCTTCCTATCAACTAAGAATAAAAAATAAATAATAAAAATACTCTTTATTAACTGAAAAGTGAATTCCCCCAAAAAATTCAATCATTCAATGTTAAACTTTCAACTAGCGATAAAAAACACCAGTGAATTAAACATTTACTCCAAATGGTCACATATCAAGTACTTTTTAATATTCACAAATATAACACTTGTTGGTTCACTAATATACTAAGAAATAAAATCATTATCATCTTCATCGTCATCAGCTCAATAAACGATCCCACCGAGGGGCACGAGCCTATCCTTAATCCGCCTATACACCCTAGGCCTTAGTCTTCCACGCGAACCCAGTGCGGCTAACTACACAATCTTTGAATCACGATATTTTTTTTGCCCGTAAGAGAGCCGAATAAACGTTTCTATAATTTCGTAAATTATTAAAAACATTGGTACTTGGTCTACACCAGTGAACCACCGACGAAAAAATCATTATTATAACAGCCATGTTACGTGCACTGGTGAACATAGGCCTTCTACAAAAGTCTCCACTCCACCGGTCGGAGTATTTGCATTCGATAATTACCATTTGATTGACCTTCGAAATCATCCTCCATCTTACGAGTATGCTGCGTTTGCTGTTACGAAGTCACTCAAGCAACTTTCTGCTCCAGTGGCCATCGATTCTGCGAGCTAGATGTCCCGCCCATTGCCAAGTCCTTCAGCCCTGTTACATGGTTAGTAAAACTCTGTTACCCGAGTCCTCCTATGAATCTCTTTATTTCTGATACAGTCGCGTATGCATAGACCTTTTCTTAGCTCGCTGAATGAATCTGAACCTATTTTGAAAAACCAAAATTAAAGACAAAATTTCAACACCATACGTCACACAGGTTACACACACCTGATCAAAAAAGCTTTCAACGTATAATGTAAACCAATTAAATTATATTTACCATATCGTGGTATAGTTAACGGTACCCAAGTCGCTACCAGCTATCTCTTCCGTACATACTTCGGTAAGTAAATATTTTCTGATCATTCATAATATAATTAAAATAAATGCTTCCGATTTTATAAATGGTAAAGGCTTTTTGGGTTTGTATTTGAACTCTTTTATTATAAGGTATCATCGCAATAATATTTAGCTTCAACAATGAATAAATATTTATCACTGTAATGATTTCATACATAAAGAGAATGTAATTTTATTGTTTTAATACTTGACACAACTGATATGTTATCACGCTGAATGAATAATTTATAGTTTTTGCAATCTTTTTATGACTAAGATTTTATTCTTATTTTTCAGTTCTGGCTTCGTGTATTTAATAAATATTGTGTAACTATATTTGTTGTAATACTTACTTAATATTTCGACAGACCTGTGATGATCACTATGCTGCATAATAATAGAAGTAAATGAAGCAAAACATCTGGAGCCAGGGGCAAAAACAAATGGCACTAGATTGACTTACGTGCAAAAGTCTTGATAAACTAGATTTCTATAGTTGTTAACATAAGCCATTGGTATTTATCATTAGTACATTTTTTATTTTAACAGAATAATATAATTATGTCTTAATAAATTCTTTTATATAATAACACCTGGATAGTTAATATCGTATCTAATGATACGCACATAAATAATATTTTTCTTATTAAACTCTTACTAACTTGTTTACTATGGTAGATGTTACACATGCGCAAAACTGTAACATTTTTTATCAGAAGGTTAAAACTCACTATGAGTTCATCCGATAGATATAGTACATCGCCTATTTAATCTTTGGTACACTTTCATATCTTCTTACTCCATCTAATTATAGACTATAAATATAAAAAGGATATTCTCGACGAATTTTTAGTTATTACTTTAGATTTTTAAAGATGACTTTGTTTATATACTTTGCTCTTCGTTTTACTGTTTTTACTTGGTCTTCGTTGTTAGTTACGGTCATGACGTTTTTATTAGTGGTGAGTACTTTATAAATAACAGCTGAATAAAGCTAAAACTTGGTTCATCTTCAAGTTGTGTCTGACTTTCAGCTAATTTATTGTGTATAAATGTTTATTTTGTATTAAGGTTTTAATACAGTAATTTTTAAAATTTAATAATGCGTCTTGTTTTAGAAAAAAAAACATTTTTAGTTTTGGATTTGTTACCTTCTGTATGCCACTGTGTATGTAATTTATCTAAATAAATTTATAAATAGCCAGTGACATTCACACAGCGCCATCTTGCCCTAAGTTAAGTGAAGCCTGTATTATCGGTATTAAACAACAGATAAACATACTTGTATACATATATTTTTGTAAATACATACATATTATACATAGAAAACACCCAGATCATTACAAACATACATGTTCATGCACACAAATGTTTGTACTGCCCGGGGATTAAACCCGAAACCCTTGGTGTAGTAGTCGATGTCTCAACCGCTACACCAAAAGGGTCGTCGAAATATAATTATGAATAAGACTAAATGTACATTTGAACTTTGATAATAAAAACTACGTAGTTAACAGTGCCAGTATCATTACTAATGATAATTTTGACATAACTTTTTCATATATTTATTTCTTTTTCTTGGCTTGTCATATCAGTCTTGCCCTGGATTCAATTTTGAAAACCTGGTCAAAGCATAAAAGTTAATCTATACATATAAATAAAATTGGAGTTTCTGTTTGTAATATCGAAATAAACGTTTTTTACTACATGCATATGAATATATATACGGTGCTGCACAAAAACAACTTCTATTTTAATTTTTGTCTGCCTGTTTGTTCCGTTTAGTCTCTGAAACGGTTGGACTGATTGGGACTAAACTTTTTTGGCCGGTAGCTAATATTATAAGGAAAAACATTGGCTACTTTTATTTTAGAAAAAAACTTTTTGTTCTTGGAAAATAATCAAATTTTAATGTTGTACCGCGTTGCACGTAACTCACGTTGCGCTAGCTGCGCGAGGTTTAAGATTATTTTTTTACTGCGGGAGAATATCTTATACCACGGGTATAACTCTAGTTATTAGGACAGATTGTGATGTTGTTTATTATCCTAAATAAATAAAATAAAATAACACCGCGGGGCAACAGATGGTCATTAAATAAAACTCACTGTTTAGTTACTATTAAAGTAATTTACGAATTGTGTAATAACGTATTTTAAATTGTATTTGAAATGATTATCTAATATTATTATAAATATTCAAACAATTAAAAATTATTAAATTTCATCAAGAACATTGATAAGTTAAATGAATAATTCTTTACTAACGAATTGCGTGTAAGCATCCGCTTTATCATTTTTTTATGCCTAGCCTTTATCAATAGTAACGAATAATATGCCTAATTACGTTTAATTATAGATAATGCCCCATCTATTGAAGCAATCAACAGACGTACAAAACCGGTGTCGACATGGGAATAATCAATCAGAAAAATATACCTTGGAAACGTTCATGAACACGAAACAAAGCATCTTTAGGGTATGTACGCGGAATACGCCTCGAACGACAGCCAGCCAATTAATTACGACGACTGGATTGTTATCAACAACTTCGGACTGCTAGCGGATACTCAAGAATCGTTATTCGAGAGGAAAATCACGAAGCGCAGTACGGCCGATAATAAAAGGCGTTTCGTTAATACCGTTAGAAAAGGAGACATATTGATTACCGGCCGGGGCATCGGAGGTTTGATTGGGCACGCGGCGATTATGACAACCGATAACTTGGTGTTGGAAATGCGGGGAGGGAAGGGCTGGCAGAATGGTATACCGAGCAACAACAGGCAGATAAGTAAACATGCATGGTTCAATGAGCACAAAAGCGACTGGACTACAGTGTACCGATGTCCAAATGCTGCAGTTGCAAGACAAGCAGCTGTTTGGGCTGACCACAAATACTACAATCCATCTGGTGGAGCTAAAAAGACGATACATGTGACGTACAAATTACTACAGCTATCTGGTCCGTCAACCCGAGCTATTGCTCTAAACTAGTGATACAAGCCTACTACTTCGGATCGGGGAAGCGAAAGGTGATTGGCAATGACGTGTCTGTACGTAGGGTGATAGTGCCTACTGCAATACCTTCATATTTCGTAGCCCCTTATAAGCTGAAGAATATGGGGAAATTCTAAACCAGTTGAAAACGTTTTAACGATTAAAATCGAAACAATAATTTTGATTTTGGTTTAGTACTTTCGTAAATTATACAAATTTTAGTTTAGTATCTGTATATTATAAATAATTTGCTGTATTACAGTTATCGGTCAGTCTTTTTATATGCAATAAAATTCTGTGTAAGTAAATATTACTTTTTACGTAACATAAATTTTATTTTACCTAAAAGTCGGTGGCTCAGAGCGTCGGTGGCTCATTAGTGCGGACTGTTGCCTTCCGAATTAGAGGACGCAGGTTCAAATTCCGCCACGTACCAATGTCTTTTCGAATCTTTGATATAATATGTAAGTTATCCGACACACTTGAATGTGAAGGATAACATCGTAAAGAAACCTGCACACGCTAAGAAGAGATCCAAAGGTTGTGTGTGATGTCAGCTAATCTGCACTGGGCCTGCGTGGACAACTAAGGCCTATACACCCTTTATGGGTAGACTCGTGCCTCTCGGTGGGGATGTTTAATGAGCTGATTGATGACGATGAAATATATGTTTAAATCTAAGTAAACTATTTTAAATTTATATAACTCTGTTTTATATTGTTGTAATCCTCGGTGATTGATAAGGTGCGCCCACAGATTTCCCAATACAGAAGATGGGGCAAGCCGCGTTTTTAAGTGCGACAAATGTAAGCTCAACGAGCATACACTGGCTGCCAGTTTACGCTCTGTGAGACGAGTCAAGACGCACGAATATTAGAAGAAATTACCGTTTTTTCCCAAAATGCCATCCTGTGCATTTGTAACATGCCATCATCGCAATGAAACAGTAAATTTACCAAGAACTATAATAACTTTTCACAGGTAAGAACCGAAAAGAAATTGCGACACTGGGACTGCCTATAAACTTGGCGGCTTGTCCAGTCTAATTGTATATTCGGATGTCTGTGGGTGCGCCTTTACCTTGCACTCTTACACCAGCTCCCCCCATTTTCATACTTTGCAAATAGTCGGTTTCTTACATTCTTCATAATATTCGTTTGATATTCGATTAAAAGGATGTGGTAAATCTATTAAAATTAAGACACCTTTTTTGTATGATATTATTTTATTTTTCCTTCTAACATTATAAAAAACACACTTACATAAGAAGACAAAGGGCAGTTTATTGTTTTTAGTCTTGTATTCTTAAAGTTAATTGTACAATTTGCCCAAATTCAATAATACTAACAAGGTAGCTTATACATCAAATTCATTAACATAATTTACAGAACCTACAGATAATGTATTAACGCATACACTGACAGCCGTTTAAAGTACAGTACCCGCCATTTCTGAACCCTCTTCGCCTGCAATTGGCAATGCACTCGTAGAAAATGCACCGGGAAAATGGTGGAGCCATTATGACGTCACGAGGTCCCCCTAAACATGTGAACACCAAAGGATATTAGTGGTTGATTCCAAAAATCGTTCCAATCTATCGGATATTTTTCTTGGCTATACATAGAGTATTATTATGAGCATAAAATACGAATAAGGAAAAAAAGACAATCGTAATATCATAACATGCTTACAAAATCTTATTTATTTGAAGGCTTTACAACTTCAGAAAAAGTGTTATAAAATAATCTTTCATTACCTACAAGTAAAAAACTTGAGTAGGCGTTTGAAAAGGTTTTTAGTTAGTACCATGAATACTTACTTACTAAGCACTATTTAGTAATTCCCCTATTATATTCTCAAATTATACAGACTAATATGAAGTTCCTAAAATGATTTGCTAGAACCACGGGTTCACGGGTTCTACTACATTTAAGAGACCCGTAACATGTCACGTGCACAAAGGGTAGGTTGCATTGAATTCAGGAAGGTATAGGCTGGGATAAACCTTGACATTTATTTGTTTTCTTTTTTTTTAACTTTTTATGTCATTTAGTGTTTGGGTCGACTAGTGCTCCCATGACTGATACTGCATCTATCCGTTTAAAGAAAGCTTTCAACTGCTAAGTACCTTTGTTTCGGCAACACTACGACGAAGGATGCTTAATCTCTTGTGTACCCACTAGCTGCAGTTTTTTTAGCTTTCATCCCGAAACACAGAAATGCGTACAAGTTGGTAGACTCGATACTGAGTCCTCTGAGGTAGGTACCACCGCAGTGCCAGATATCATCCCGTGAAACAGGAGTATTATGGACTTTTGTGTTTCGGTATGAGGGCACTGTAGCTAGTGAAATTACCGGGTATAAGAGACCTAACATCTGTCGTCTCGGGTGTCGGGCGCAATGCGCCATTGAAGGAGGTTAAAAACTGTTTATCAGTTGTTGGTATCCTTTAATGCCGCACTGTCCTGGTTAGGCGTATCATTTACCATAAGGTGAGCGTCCTAACCGTCCTGTTCACTGATAACATAAAAAACCCTTCTATTTCACGAAATGATATCTGGCGCTGCGGTGAATACCTACTTATTTGATATTTGTAATAAATACAAGTATATTTATATTTTTATGTCTACTGTATACGTATATTTTGTGTCTCCTACCAGTTAATATTTATCCAGTTAAAATAACACGATATTACATACTGTAAACCGTTGCGTACCCCAAAAACGTCGGTCTGTCACATCTCACTTAACCCGCGGTGACGGCCGGACCCCGATAAATTATCGTCAATATTGACCCAAAATATGCTGATTTTGCTACCAAAGAAAAAAATGTGAGAATTCATGCCGAATATTTAATGTTCACTGCCTTTGAATGGATTTGAGGTCGCTTTATCTTGCTAGCGTAAACAGGATTACCACGTCGAAATGTCGACGACGGTATTCTTGGTGAATCTTTTCTGCGTAATATTTTTTTTGGTAGAATCGCAATTAAAATCATTTTTTCAAGGTACATTATTTTTGATGACATGTTTTCTGATTTTATCGTAATAAGCAATATTATGTGACAGATATACAGAGTTGGTTCGAATCTCAAACAGGATAAATACTTGCATTTTTCTTTATTACCTTTCATAATTAAAGCTTTTGTGATACAAAGACAACCTATAACCATAGCTTGTCAATACAGCAAGCAACAAAATGATATTGTAAAGCTATGTGTAGGTAAATGACAAAACTCTGTAACCACTGATATAAAAAGATTAAAAGAGTAACTCGAGTTTCTTGCCGGCTCTTCTCAAAGATCCTACTTATTCCGAACCGGTGGTAGAGTCACAAAAAAAATGATAATAATAACAACAGACGATTCAAAAGTATCTGTAACAGATTTATTTGAATAAAGACTTTTTTTCTTTCTTTCCGAAAAGTATACAATTTAGTGAGGTCAGTGAGGTGATAACAAAATTGAGCAAGTCCGGGTCAAAAAAATATTATTGGAAAATAAAACGCATAATCCCCTTGTCAGTTTTAAATAAATCCGATGATAAAAATAGTAATTTGAAAGTTTTCATATTTTATTGTCATTTACTCTAAAACTAATTTAACTAATGAATACTTATATTATTATTATTTTAGACTAACTAATTTACCACAAAAATAATTCACAGAAGCAAAAGTTTATTCATTAACCTTGCGGAATTGATCGGCGCAGACGCGAGCGACATTGACAATACGTCCCGATGCATACTCCACGCGCATGGCCAAGCTTCTTGCAGTGTTCGTTGCATTCGTATGCACCACAACTACGCCGCCATCTTGACAGTATTGGTGCTGCGTGTGGGCCAGCACTTGCCTCTGAGAACATAAAAAAACGATTGCTTAAATATAAATTAATAAACATTTGTTATATTTCGTCAATAAAATTGATAATTTGAAGTTAGATTTATTTTCTGTCAGTGTATAAGTTCTAGAGGAGAGGAGGACCAATTTGTCACCCTCGAGTAAACTACTTGATGCCTTGCTCGAGGTTGCTAAGTGGTCCCAATATTGTAAGTGTTTCTTAATAGTTTTATTATTTTCAGTTTTTATCTTATTAGTTGTTATTTTATTTTACGGTATATGTACCAGACCATAACATATACATATCTTAACATTATCCAATGTTGTGTATGTATACTGTTGGTGTACTTTTTAAATAAATAAAGTATCTTACCTTTTTCTGGTATATTTTCTGCTACATTCTCGCTGAGTGGAACCTCAACTTCGTTTTCAAGTTCTGTAAATTCGAATATATTTGTTAAATTCCGCAAAAAAAAATATGAAGTGCCGAACATTTCGATGTCATAAACATATCTAGGTAGGTCTCGAAACATATATGAATAGAATACCATTTAATAATTTGCTTACATATCTTTGGTATCTAGTTTCATCATTACCCTAGCAGTTGACATCCATCTGCCATCCCAGATCAAAAAACATATTTAAAATGAATACAATAAATTTTATCTAAATATGGACTGGTCACGTATGTCGCAGAACCGGTGGCCGTTGGAGCAGACGAGTTCTGGAGTGGAGACCGCATCTTGGCAAGCGTAGCGTAGGACGCCGCCCGGCCGGATGAACCGACGACTTGCGAAAGGTCGCTGGTGTAAGCTGGATGAGAAAAGCGGAGGACTATGTCCAGCAGTGGACTGCGATAGGTTGAAGAGAGAGAGAGAGATGAGTATTACCTTTATTTAAGTCATCAGCAATAGACCTGCGCAACCGCGAGCGGCATTGGCAGTAAGTTCCGATGCAGACGCCGCGAGCGTGGCCGAGTTTCTTGCAATGCGCGTTGCACTCGCCCGCGCCGCAGCTTCGACGCGACCGCGAGAGGACCACTTTGCTGTCTTCTGCTATGATAATATAATATACTATTATTATTAGGCGCAAGTGCGACCCCACATGGAATATTGCTCCCACCTTTGGGCAGAAATACCTCAGTACCAGCTTTATCCATTTCACCGCATTCAAAGACGAGCTGCCCGAATCATCAACGATCCGGATATTTCCGATCGGCTGGATCTTTTAGGTTTGCGTATAGATGTGGCTTCACTTTGCATCTTCTGTCGCGAATATCACGGGGAGTGTTCGAAGGAATTATTCAGACTCATTCCAGGTGCAACATTCTACCACCATACTTCGAGGCAAAACTCAAAATTTCATCCTCACCACCTTACACCTCACCACCATACATCACATGGGTCGTCAAAAATAAATACAATGAAAACATTTTAAGGATAGGTTTTGGTACTAAATTGAAAATTTTATTGCTCATTTTAATAATAAATTATTTTAACATAATATCATATGTAAATAACTATACCTACCTATACACCTTAGTAAAGACTTGGGTACAAACCGAGCCTTTTCTTAGGATAATACTTATTGATCGAAATTATCAATATTTACATTACAATACTACAATGTTATATCATCCGTTGTTATATAAATGTCTGTATTATTATAAAAAACTATAAATATCTTTATCAAATATACACGGACACTTACCAGATACAAGTTCTGCAGGGTTATCACCCGATAATGGAGAGTTGTCGCTCGCAATCACGTTCTCAACAGCATTATCTAGAATATGCAATCCCTTAATTATTTGAAATATTTAATTGTAAAGGACCTCTCCGACATTTTACTGTAGGGGGATTTGCTTTCATTACAATGGGATTACTCTCTGTTCCAATCCGCACAGCATATCTATGGAAATGGACCATTACCCATCACGCGTGACCAATGCATATTGGTGAGGGTAAACAACCACCATCCTTAGCTTGTAGCTGAAGGAAAAAGCCAGTCACCGGAACTAAACATGTGCCATGTTAAGGCACTTATAGGCCACTTAACAGCAATAATATGAAGGCCTCTTAAAAACTGGCGTAAATAATGCGAGTGGTTCTCTCTCTCTCTCTCTCTCTCAACCTATTGCAGTCCACTGCTGGACATAGGTCTCCCCATTTTGCGCCAGACATCCCGGTACTCCGCCTTTCTCATCCAGCGAGTGGTTATTCTCAATAAATCTTATTCCTTATCCGTCCAGTGATGCTATGAATTCAAAAGCGAAAATTCCAAAAAAAAGCTGATTTAATGAGGCCGTAGGAGCAGACGAGTTGTAGAGTGGAGACCGCAGCTTGGCAAGCTTCGGACTTCCGCGCGGCTCGATAGACCGACGACTTACGAAAGATTGCTGTTAGTAGCTGAATTATAAAAGCGGAGGATCGGATATTAAAGAATGAGGTAGAACTTGTTCAGCAGAGCATTTCTATAGGTTAACCCTTTAACTGCTACTGACGGATATATCCAACAAAAACAATAGATTTCTATTGTGTCTGGAATCCTGTTAAAAGGTTAAGAGACGAATAATACTGCTCTACTAACGAAGAGTGCAATTCCTGTTTTTGGACGAATTGGCTCAAAACCTTTTAAAATCCATTTATACATTATAACTAATAACAAAAAATACAAAGGTCTTAAGTCAATTTTCTCAAAAACCAGACTTATTGCAGTCTACGTTAGGAGGTAGAGTAGTTACCTATTGAAACATCTCTTCGTCTTCGGAAGCGGCACTGGCACAAATTTCCGATGCAGACGCCTCTCGCGTGCCCCAGCTTACGGCAGAAGCGATTACACTCGTCATATCCACAGGCAGCCCGCACCGACCGCGGCTTTATCGCCTCCACAAAAGAGCTCGCATCTGTAAATAAACAATAATTATTTTAACTATATCACAAGGCGCCATCTAGATTAAGACTAGTCCCAAACTAAGCGTGTAACCTGTCGAAAGTTGGCCAACCGCCCGTAAAGACCCGTGGATCAAGGGTCCAAGTAGTTGGACAGATCATTTGGACATTGCCCCGCACTGGTAATAAGATACTAAAGAACGAGTAAACATATCTACTATGACCAATTAACAGACATGTTCATACACACAAATGTTTGTACTGCCCGGGGATCGAACCCGGAACCTTTGGTGTAATAGCCGACGTCACAAAAATTACACATAGTAAAAAACTCAAAACAATTATAGTAAAAACATTTTTTTTTTAATTTGACAAAAAAATACATGATACGAATACCAACACCATTACTATCAAATCCATATTTGAATAATATTACGTATTAAATTCATACAGGTATTATTTCATTACTTTATATTTAGCTTACCATCACCTACGCTTTCTTCTAAAATGTCGCTTGAACCGCGCCCAAGCACGCAACAACCAATACTATTTTCATCATCGCACAGGTCTTTAACACTTCTAAACAAGTTATGCACTAAGGAGGCTGATATTGGATGGAGTCTTATATACGGTAAACATACAGCCCGGGACTTCACCCGTTGATAAAAAAGAAAACATGAATCATTATGAGGCTTGTGTATCCACACGCATACCGTTATGTGCGCATGAATTCCTGCATAGCTAACACATTAATAGTAAATGTATGAACAAAATGCGCTTAACAAAAATAATGAAATAATGCTAATGATCGTGTGTATTTACAGGATAACCTCGTTGGTTTTTTCACCATATCAATGCAACTAAGTTAAACGTTTTATTTCGAACTAGCTGTGCCCCGCGATGTTGTTATGTGTGTATTTGTGATTGTGTTACTTCATTTTTCTAAATACAAAGTTTTTGAAAATATAAGTGACCAATTTTTTCTTATTACATTAGCTGCCTTTTTTTATTTTTTTATTAGCTGCCTGCCAAAGAATGTCTCGTCCCAAACCTGTCAGCCATTTCAAAGATTACCCGGAACAAACAGACAGAAGGACAGAACGAAAATTTTGAAAATTTATTTAGGTTTATGTACCAGTACAATACTTTCATATGCATGAGAAAAAAATGGTCATTTATTATTATAATAATAAATTTAGATATAATGCAATTTCACACCACGTACAGCCTGGCTTATTTTCAACACAATTTATGTTATGGTGAGGCAAAGTTTTGGTTCACACGCATCCGCAAAAACATTTTAATGGTATAAAAGGCGTCAGGAGTCAAATTAGCGATAGTATCTAAACACTGCCATGAAAAGTTTGACATTTATACTTAATGTCATTTTTACTGATCTAAGGCAATAGAAATATTTATGTATATAAATAGGTACACATTACGCATAGAGCATTTCAAGAATACAGTCAATGAACGCAGAAGTGCCAATACAAATAAATGCTATAACTCTTGTAATACAAGTATAAGGATAATTATGAGTCAGATAATAATATCTAAAGATGGTTTATTTTACTAACAAGCATCGTAATAAACATTTAACAAAAATTACGTCACAGTTGATAGAACCTATGTTTATATAATCTGCACATATAGACACTATTAGAATTTTGGTTCAGTCTTAATTACTGGATTCTATGACCTAACATCTAGTCACAAGTTAGTAATTGCACTATGGTCTGTTTGCTTGATCAACTTTCATTTGTCAATTTAAATAAAGACAGTCGCACTTTCAATCTGTTCAGATTCGTAGTCCTTTTCTCAAGTTATTTAATAAAACCTTTAAATCTTAATAATTTATTAATTCTTTAAATAGTACACATGACAAACAATTACTTGAGTGTTTACGATATATTCGTAATATATCCGCTGCATTTGGCAAATTTATCAATATAGAACTCCACCGTACTACGGCAGCTTAAATTTTCGCAAAAAAATAAACTTAAAATATCTCACTATACGTATCATACCATAAACTCTTATTTTCCTAAGAACATAGATGGCTTCATCCCTAATAAAAGGGCGTCCCTACTTGACGTAACGGCGCGCACTTTCAACGACAAATCGCCCCGCAGTAGACGCATGACCGTCCACTTGCGCAGATTTCCCAGGTATTCGCAATGCGTACGTGACAAAGCAAAAAGGTAAACAACATGTGAGTGCAATTGCCTACTATACTCTTCATTTCTTTCTTTTTCAGTACAAAAATAGAATACGTGCACGTTTACCTGAGTAAGGTCGCACGTAGCATTTGCGATTTTAGTTTAGCCGTGTTAAGAAAGGAAACTAGATTCTCTTATTGTTCATAAGTAAATGAACAATCAGACTAACCCGGTTTTCAAAGAGCCGTACAGGTAACAGGTACAACAACGTAAAAGTTCGTTTGTACGAGTACTAGCAGTGCCCCGCGGTATTACCCGCGACATGAGATATCCCCCGCAGTAATACATAGCCATTATGTTTATTCAGTTTATCAGCTGACTTCAAACCAAATTCTATTAAAATCGCTTCGCGGGCCTATACAAAATGGATCGTCAAAGAATGACCAATATAAATAAATGTTCACCCTACGTATAACAATCACAAGGATACACTAAAGATTTTATTTTGGTTATGAAGTTTATCGACTATAAATTTGGTCACTTTTTTTTGACAGCGTGAACATTATTTTTAAATTATGTGAAAGTTACAATTGTAAAGAAATGTAAATGCAATATTCATGTCAGTAACACAAATATATGCATATTAGTGTAACATTTTCCTTGTTTACATTAAATGTGGAATGACGGATAGCATACCTATATTAAACATTGTCATGTATTACGCATTATCATTAAAACCTTGTAACGTTTTCACGAACTGTATCAATACGTTAAACTAGAATAAGCATGCTATCGCTGTTATATTGTTCCATTTCTATAACCTCGTATATGCAATATGTTATTTATTGTTTTGTATCTTGAATCATCATTAAGATAAGACGTTAGAAAGGGTATTTCTTATGCAACAGCCCAAAACCACTGAAGCCAACGTCATAGTAACGTTATGCATGAAAAGTCTCATCCGATCGTTATTAAATTGACAAAGTTTCATACAAACTTTTATCCCCTAATTAATCCCTTTTGGGGATAGAATTAATAAAAAAATCTTTCTTATCCTACGTCATATCATCTACCTGCATGCCAAATATCAGCCCGATCCGTCCAGTGGTTTGGGCTGTGCGTTGATACATCATTATGTCAGTCACCTTTGCGTTATGTATATTCAGATAGATTATAGGCTTTCTAGTTTAGCGGCAATTAATTTCATTAAAAAAATACCTTTTCAACTCTCACCTACATTTTGAATTGTAAAATCAAAATTAAAATATATTTTTCCAATAAATTAAATGCCTCATAAAATTATATTGGTTGTGCTTCAATTTAAGCATCTTCACCATTTAATCGGCTATAATAACAAAAACCCTGATTGAACGTTTATTCGCCACAAGTACCGAATCAAGTGCATTCCATTAACCAGTTTTTTAACTGACACAGTTTTACGTTATGTTTTGAAATAATGAAAAAGGAGCACTTAATAAAAAGATAAACAAAGGTAGAATCCGATTTTGCCAATCCATTTATACGGAGATACCATTTATTAATTAAAGTAAAGTAATAGTAAAGTAAAGTAAAATTTTATTCAGAAAACAATTACAACATTAATTGTTAAACAAAGTTAAAAACAACATTTTTAAATTTATGCAATTGCACTGAATGGAAGTCTACTCAGCGTAGTCAGAACAACCACAGGATGTCCTGACGCTGGTCTTCCGTAGACACCGTTGATGAGGTAAGAGGAGCCACTACGCCGCGTTCACTAACACAATAGTATACAGCTATATAAAAAAGATACAGATACATAAAAAATAATTTATATACGAATATAAATGATCATATGGATAGATTATAAAATATAAAATAACTTGAAACAAATACAAAATAACATTTAAATTATGAACCCATTCCCGCCTTATTTTTTGAGTTAGTTTCTTTTTGCAATTTAAGTAAATGAAGTTTGTATTTAGTTTTAAAAGATCCGGAAACTGGGCTCGAATTGGTGGGGAATGTTCGTGGCAGCGTACCGAAAACTACCACGAAATACTGCTGTTCTATGTTTTGGACAGATAAGACGGGAAGCAGTTCTGACGTGAAGAGAAGAAAAAGATAACTTGTCATAAAGATACTTAGGTGACCTTTTACAGATAATTCCATACAGAAGGCAGGCAAGGTGAAGTGAGCGTCTAGTTGTCATATTCATAAGGTTGCTTTGGTTAATGTATGGAGAAACATGGGCCCTAGGAGGAATTCGGAAACAAAATCGTGCACAGGCATTTTGAATACGCTGTATGAGTTTTTTTGTGTAACCATACATACACTCACCAGTCACAGTATCGGCATAGTTAAGCTTTGATAAAATTAAGGTTTCACAAAGCCTAATACGGAGTTGAACATCTAAATACCTGCGAGCTTGGTACAGAACTTTAAGTCTATAGAAGCAGTTTTTTACTACTTCTACAACGTGTTTATGGAATCTAAGCCTATCATCCATAAGCACCCAAGGTTTCGTGCTTCTTGAACCTGCTCAACAATAGTTTCCCCAATTTTTAGATTAGGATGAAAAGCATTTATACCTTCAATCTGTTTCTTTGATCCCAAAACAAGAAATTTTGATTTATGCGGATTTAAGACCAAACAATTTTTCTGCGCCCAATCACTAATACGACTCAAATCATCGTTAATTCTTAAAACGGATGTTCTAGTTTCGGTTTCTTTAAAAGAATAATATAATTGAACGTCATCGGCATAAATGTGATAATTACAATATTTTAAACAATGTACTAAGTCAGAACTATATAAGATGAAAAGAATGGGCCCCAGTATAGATCCTTGCGGTACACCTCGACATATTTCGGCAGTGCTAGACAACAGTTTGCCACCTTTATCGTTACCGACCTCAACTCGCTGTGAACGTCCATTCAGGTAACTGTGGAACCAATTTAGGGTTGTACTGTGAAACCCGTAAAATGATAGTTTAGCAAGAAGGAGATCATGATTGATAGTGTCGAATGCGCGTGAAAAATCAAGTAAAGCCAGAATTGTACCACAACCAACATCTTCACCAGCAATTATATCATCGAAAACGTCTAACAAAGCTGTGGCTGTACTTCGCCCTGTTCTGAATCCTGATGCTTTTCGGGTAATATTATTAGAAATTAAGAATTTATATAACTGATCACAAACAGCCCTTTCAACAATTTTAGATAGAAAGCAGAGAATACTAATGGGTCTGAGATCTTTGAGAACGGAGGGGTTATTTACTTTGGGATGGGTTTAATAAGAGCGTCTTTCCATATATCAGGAAATACATTAGTCTGTAGCGATTTATTAACAATAGCTGTAATAACTTTTAGAGTTCGTGGCAAAGTCAAAAGTATCATATCTCGCGTGATTCCATCAATACCTTCCGCGTTCGTCTTAATAGTACTTATTGTTTTAGCAACAAATTCTTCGCTAACAGTGTGTAGCCTAAAAACAGATGGACTATGTTTATGATATAGAAAGTATGTAAGATCAGAAATAGGTACATTATTTTACCTGGAACATCAAGAAAGTGAGTATTTAGTATATCAGGTTTTGAAATTTCCAAAGGCAAAGGGGCTCTGTTGTTTTAAAATTTGCAATAGTGTTTTTTATGCCATTCCACAACTGTTTCGGGTTTTTATAATTTTTATTAACATGGTGATTGAAATATGCAATTTTCTCATTGTAGATTGCTCTATTGACAACAGATTTAAGGTCCTTATAGTATTTTATATCGGTATCCAGTTTAGTCTGACGACTTTTAGTATATGCCTTGTCCCGGAGTTTAATCATTTCCCGAATAGTTTGTGTTATCCATGGATAACTTTTATGTTTGATGTACGCCTTTCGTTTGGGAGCAAAAATATCAAACAAGTACAGCACAGCACTGCGGCATTAAAATTCGTTACAAATTCATTTACATCATCACTAATTAAAAATTCCCACTTAATACCATTTACAGCTTTGTCAAATTCAATGCGATCAATATCCTTAAGAGGCCTAACGGATATCCATTTTGGCGATGGTTTAGGTTTATTTAGCCGTAATTTACCAGTAATAAAAGCATGACTGCTTAAATCAGGAATATGATCGACAGCCACATCTATTATTTTTGTACTGCTACAGATGACATCTAACAAAGTCTCAGAATGGCAAGTAAAATGCGTAGGTTTATTAACAAATTGAGTTAAATTTGTGTATTTTAGGAAGGCTATTAGTTTTTTTGTACTAGGATCGTCAACGGCCCGAAGATTAATATTAAAATCCCCTAAGATAATAACGTGGTCAAATTTTGTAAAGGACGATACTGACTCTGTTAGTGCGTCTATAAAGATGTCTACATTTAACCACGGAGGACGGTACGCAGTGCCTATAGCCAGTTTAACACCATTTAGCGTAAAGCTTAACCACATTTGTTCCACCTCTGAAGTGCCGGTAGGAGTAATTTTGCGTGCGTTTATGCCCTCGCGTAAAAAGAAGCCAACGCCACCGCCGCGAGCGCGTACACTTGCAGGCCGTGGCACGTGCCACAGCCTGTAGCCGGGCGGTGCCGGTGCGCGCGCCTCTTCACCCGCCCTTAACCACGTCTCATTTATGGCCATAATATCTACCGACCTCGTTAGCAGTGCACTGACGAACTCGTCGTGGCGTGTGCCTAATGAGCAGGGATTAAGAAAACCAAGAGTTATATTTTTATTCTTAATAAATTGATAAATAAATGCATATGAAACAAAAATTAATTTACAGTTCACTAAGTATTTTTTCAATAGTGTAAGATGGCGTTCACAAACAAATTGAAATATCAAAGAAGGTTTAGTGACTTTATTAAAAAGTGAATTGTACGTATTTATTTTTCGCTTAGATATAAATGGAAGTAAGAAAGGATGGATATTCATAAATATATTTAATACACGTAAAAGGTTCACCAGCTTAACTAGGAATAAAAATAGTTCAATCATAATGTAGTAATAAAATAGTATGTACAAGAAATAAATAAGTAAATGGATATACCACATAAAATAATATTTAATATAAATAATTATAAATGATGTAGCTCCTCTACACTCATCAGCACATAAGAAAGATAATTGTTCACTCTTTAACAGTAAAAAGCACTTAAAATAACACATTAATTTTAGAAAGATTAAATAGAATACAAGTGCAGACAAGCTGTTCACATAGACATATTTTAATTTTAAACTATATGAAAAATAAAAACAAAAAAACTTTTTCAATCCGTTAAAAATAACAAAGTAATAATAAAACAATTTTAAATTAATTTTAATTAAAAAAGATAATACTTTGTGTCCCATCAATTAAATCAATTTGTTTTTTGATCCCATCAATGATTTTAAGGCCATTGAAGAGGATTGCTTTGCATACGAGTATTTTAAGCTAAAACTCAATAACTTATAGCTAAATACATTCAATATTATGCAATAGTAATAATTTGTAGTTGGTGCTTCGCCGTGAGGCCTCTGTATACTATTGGAACAAATAATAAATCTTATGTAACGTCACAGTCACATTTAGTTAAGTACTGTTTTGAGTATTTGTGATTTATGATTACGGATATTTCAAATTAATAATAATAAACAAATATATATTTACCGGCATACACAAAGCGCCATCTAGCCCCAAACTAAGCATTAGACTGTTATACGGATACTAAACAACGGACAAACATACTTATATACTTTTTTTGTAAATATTTTACCTAGGTATACTACCTTAATCTTTTGTAATTAAGATTGGTGCCTAATCCGAATGTCGCGAATTCAAAATCTAAGAGAATAATAATTATAAAGTCACTATAATTGTTATCCCATGAGTAATGAAAACCCCGCCTAAGTTCATAAGGCAATTCAGAACCTGTACTTGTGTACTTCGTTTTTGGCGGGGCTTCCGGAGTTTCAAAAAACCCCTAAACCTATTATTATTTCCTTTTCAGAAACACCTTGCGCTATCCGAGTGACGAGTATCTATGGATAGTGATATAATTTTAATTCAAATCATCTTCAGCTCATTCAACGTCCCCACCGAGGGGCACGAGCCTACCCGTACAGCGTGTATAAGCCTTAGTCGTCCATGCGGGTCCAGTACAGATTGGTGGGCGTTAACGTTGGCTAGCTTCACGTAACTGTCTTTAAAATTGGAAAATAATAACAAAATGAATTTTATAAAACCAAACCTAGGGTAGGTTACTACAATATGAATTGTTATGTAACCAATTGTTTGTTATCTTATTCAGTTGTAGCCATAACGGAGCGACATAGTCAAAGTTGACCAAGCTCCTTAAATAAAGAGAAAAAAAACAAACCAAAAGTACAACCGAAATACTCATCAAAAAGAAATTAAAGTATCTAGCAGCTAACGTTTTATGAGATATACGTACGAGCTTATAAACGTAGCGGGGCAAATCTAACAGAGTCAGCGTTTTCATAAAACCGCTGACGTATTAAATCTGGCCCACGCTTAAAAAACACCAGCCTACCGTCTCACGTCCAGCCGAAATCGTTCTAAGACATGTCGTTTCACCCTCCAGTGAAAAAACACTAAAGCTTGCCGCATCTTGTTTTCTTTCGTAAGCGAATAATCCGCGGAGCATAATTCCGAGACATTTGTCGCTACGATTCCCTAATGAATACGCAAGAGAGACCATTCCGTCCGGCCAGTCCAACCCTATCTTGATTGTGAAGGATTATGTAACGTCGAATGGGCCCCTTTTCTACTTCGGCAAAGAAAAATTGTTCTGATTAATACTCTTTTTGTCCTCAATAATGGTTGTTATTTGGGAGAAAGTAAACAGTTGCTGCCATTTTTAGACCAAATACAGAACGAGTTTATCATTACCAAGTCATATTGGGTTAATAATAATATTATCAACCTGATAAGCTTGAGCGACAGTGACTCCGTGGTGTGGACTGTTGTCGTCCGAACTGGAGGGTGCGGTTCAAATCCCGTAATGTCCCAATGTATTTTAGTTGTTACGAAATTATATGTATGTTTGTCCGACACTTTTACAGTGGAAAACGTCGTGACGAAACCTGCGCACGCCACAAATAAATTCAAATGTTGTGCGTGAAGTCGGCCAAGCCGCTCTGGTCCGCGTGTACGACTAAGGGTTTTACACACTTTACGGGTAATCTCGTGCCCCTCGTGGGATGTATAATGAGTTAATGATGATGAAACAAAATTTAATAAATAATGTTTATCCGTTGTTTAGTTCCCATAGTAAAAGTAAACTCCTTGCGTAAAGATGGCGCTGTCTGTGGATAATTATTTGATTTATTTAAATTTCCAATATTCGCAACCTGTTTCGAAACGATAAATGTTTATTTACATATATACACTAAGTAAAGAAAAAGACAAATTAAAGTGTAAATTTTTGCCTTTATCGCTGTATTTGTTCGAAACGCGTGAATATCCATTCTCAATCCGTAATGATTTTATTTGGAATTTAGACTCAATTAAGTGTCGCTTGATTCGTATTAATAATATTAACAAATTCACTTTAAGCCCCAATAAATGTGTTGTATTTGTAAATAAGTCCTTCAATATTAAAATAATTAAATTAAAACATGGCGGTAAAAATTGTCATCTCGGTAAAAAAGTTACAAATCCTGGCATCTGTTTTGATTTGTTGAAATCATTCGGGAGCTATTAATTTTTCATCATTTAGCTTTAAGTACAAGCCCAAGGGCTTTTCTATTTAATCATAAATAGGAAGCATTTCAAATACGCCTTAATAATGAAAGGAAGTCCAAACATTAATACCAATATCAAGCGAGGGTAAACATTGGGCGATAAACGTCACCAGTAGCGACCAATCTCGGCAAATCTCATGGGAAATCTACGTTTTAATATTGTTGGAGAATTTAATTAGCAAATACAATATAAAAGGGACGATCGATAGGCGGACGAACGTGACCGTCTTAGAGAACTTTACAATTTAAGTCCATTTACGACAAGTCATAATTGGATCATGATATGGCTATACACAGAATAAAGGTAATGAGTATACTAATTAATACAATGAGGTACTAGTAAATATTAATGACCTTATTTATATTAAAAAATACTACACAAAGCAAAATTTATTTTATAGTATTTGGAAAACTTACAGCATAAACTTAAGTAAAATTCTTAATACTATTACAGTTTTCGCTTATAAATATCATAGAAAGTTATCGGAAACAGGCAGTAGCGATACAAAAGTAGAGGTTAAAGAAACGAACAAAATAAATTTGAAAACGCGATTCAAGTAGAATTATAAATCTCATCAATTGCTAATTTTGTGTCACGTCGGCCTTAAGTGTGTGAAGTCGTCCAATCCGCACTGGGCCCGCGTGGACGACTAAGGCCTAATCATCTTATACGGGTAGGCTCGTTCCCCTCGGTGGGGACGTTTAATGAGCTGATGATGATGATGATCGCCGAAAAAGGTCGCAACGTCTACGCCCATTATTAAACGGTTAAAATATCGAGTGTCACTGATGATGACTGATCACGTAGTATTGCGAATCCGTCAATCGGGCTGCTGTCCTGCTCGCACTATAGAATTTCCACATACAAGTAAAAGACAAAAATTAAATTAAAAATTTTAAAAACCCCCGACACAAGAACTTAAGTAATTTCTCTTTAAAAAGTAAAAAATAATAAAAGAATGAAATGTTAAAGTACCTAAGAATCTATTGATAATTCTAAAAAAAACCGTCGCGTTAGGGGGAACGCTCCTAACTATTTCTTTCTTATCTACGATATTTTTCATCAGATGGTTACCTCTTTAGGCTTTTACGTTCTTTTATTAGTCACGGTCCCCCAACGCGACGTTTTTTTTAGAATTATCAATAGATTCTTGGTACTTTAACATTAAGTTTCTTTTATTATTTTTTACTTTTTAAAGAGAAATTACTTAAGTTCTTGTGTCGGGGGTTTTTTAAATTTTTAATTTAATTTTTATTTCATACTTTTTATAGGTAGATTAGGTTAAGTTAGATTTCATTTGAGTCCAAGTATATTTGCAGTCACTTCGCCACTTTCACTCCTCACAACTTTTAAACGGCTCTACCGATTTTCATCAAACATGTCTAAGAACACTCGCACAGAAGTCACCTTTAATACAAAAAAAAACTAAATTGAAATCACTGCATGTGTTCGGGAGTTACAATGCCACAGACAGACAGACACGTCAAACTTATAACACCCCTCTTTTTGCGTCGGGGATTAAAAAGGAACTCCCTCGGTTTGGTAATAAAAACGCAACCCGACAGATTGCACGCACCCGACTAATTGCATTTCTGATTCTGTCAGAATTTGCTGTAATTAACACGAAGCCGGATATCGAGGTTTCACTTGGATCGAGAAAAGCAAATAATGAAATAACTTAAAAAACTTGTTATAATTACGGTGTTGAATTTACTTCACAGCTTTAGCTGTGCAATCCACTTCTGGACCAAGCGTATCCTATTTTTTCGGTAGGGAACCAAACCTGAAAGGTGAGAAAGGAAGAAAAATATTTATTTCATACAAGTGGGTTTATTTTTTTGTTTGTTAATAAGACCTATTTAGTTACATGAACAATGCCGGAATGTGTAAAGATGAAAGCCTTTGAGCAATGGGTACTACCTGTTCTAATGTCGCAGCTGAGACATGGACACTGACTGCGGAATTAGTTCACAAGATTAAAGTCACTCAACGGACAATGAAGCGCGCTATAGTCGGATTTTCTGTACGAGATAAAATTAGAAATTATTTTATTCGTGAGAGAAAGAGAACTAACGTAAATGGCTAACTAACTTTTGTTCTGTCGTGAATTACTTGAAGTTGAAGTGGCAGTGCGCTAGTCACGGATATCGCAGTACCTTTGGCCGAGTGGAGACCATAATAAATATTTTGGCAAGCGTGTCGTATAATGCCTGTCGGCACAGTGTCAAGACTACTTAAGAAATTTTAATAAGAAGGCAGAATGAGGAAATCTATGCAACGGATTCTGGCACAAAATAAGGGAGGTCTATGTTCAGCAGCGGAGTGTAATAGATTAAAGAGAGAGTAAGAAGACGTATTATAAATAATATATTGATAAATATGAAGAACTTAATACATTTGATAATTGTGCAACATTAACTAGTTTATGTAACCCTACCACCCACAGCAATAACCTCCTGAACACATAAGAACATTCGGACGGTAACTCATCACGCTGGTACAATGGTTTTTTTTCGAACTGACTACTGCTGTTGGGCGCAGATGGCCTTTACAGCGGGCAAAGTGCAATGCGTGTTGACAAGTTGTTAGAGTCACGTTTGCATTTATCAGGATGCATCCTACATTTGTGGTGAGTTTGGGTTCAATAATGCTGGGATTAAACAAATAATCACAAATTAAATACCAATATCGTTCTCGCATTTTATAACTTTGACATTTAGTTAAATGTCATTGATGATGCTAAGACGTTTTAAGGCATTGTAGTGACAATGCCTCAACACGTCATCATCACCTCATCATCATTTGAATTGAAGACATTCTTCTGACGACTTGTCGAGGAATGGTTTCGAACCATTACCCGCCACTGGTTCATTATTAGCTAACGGTTAGCTATAAATTCGTTAGTTTTTCAACATGATGTGCCACTTTAGGATTGGCTTACGTACCGAATCGTTTAAGTTTAGGCTCTTTATATTCTCTATGAACTTATAAAAAAAATTCGGTGTCAGTACCGTATTTCTATTCGATTCACCTATCGAACACGTTTATCGCCAAACGAAACAAAATTTCGAGCTGTCGAAAATTCAATGTAAACCGCGAGGTAATATTTAAAAAAATAACAGACTCAGCCAGTACCATCGGGCTGTAAAGTTTCCCTATGAAAATGAGTTTCTACTTAGTTGCCAAGTTTCATTGTAGTTGTTTCTAAGCGACATGACGCGACTCGGGCGGGCGTGCGCCGAATACGGCCCGGAGATCCGCATCGCATTATATAGCGCTAAAAGTATCGATAATAATTTCACGATCAAGTTTTCGTACAATTTGCTTATCTCACAAATTGCATTTGCATTCTGATTTGTATACTGTGAACAATCTACAATAAATATAGTGCCATATTTGTGTTGTTTTATCTTCCATCATTATTATCGTTCACTTCATTACCTACGAAATAAAAAGTTCTGGCGATTGCAGGACTCTCCATTGAACAAATGAAAAAGTGACAACATGTAATACGAAAACATAAACTTGGTAAGAACCTTGCCAAGATTATCCCGAGAAACCTTATTCATCTAATTTACCGAGTAACTCTAATTTTTTGTTCGTCATCTTCAATTTAGATGCATAAACAATTAGACTTACTAAAGTATCAAAGTTTCTCAGCATTTAGGTATTCTGAGAAAAGTTTAGTAATTGCTAAGTTCAAAGAAAGGTTACCCTTTACGTGTTATTATAATCACCAAAATATTAGCTTTAAATGCTTGATTTATTTTATTTCTGTTTTTATTTTTATTTAAATACAGGTAATCTGTATTATTCTATATTAATCTTTTAAAACATAAGATAAATTTAGATTTATTAAAATGCATGAGTTTGACATTGGTGAGATTAGATTAGTCTAATATTTTATTTCGAATTCAAGCGTCACTGTAGTTATTATGCTGTTTTACTGAAGTATTTGTAAGACGTGCACAACTCCCAACAGCCTTTACGCACCGTCTTTTACATTATTCAAAGAAACCGCCATAAAACTAGCGTGGGCCAGCACTGAATCGTAACGGGCCGTATAAGGGCGCGACCACATCTGTCGCGCAATAAACGTTTAACAAGTCGCCGGGAAAAACGTGAGAATTTTAGGATTCCCCAATTGGCTGCAGACGTTGAGAACCGGTGTTATTCCCTTTGGAGTCACATTCGAATTGTGAAAAAGGATCACAACATGTTTTCTTTTTTGTCCAATAGTAATAAATGTCGAAATACTTAGTAGTTATAATTAAATATCCACTGACATTCAGACAGCGCCATCTAGCTAGTTAAGCGTGAAGCCTGAAGCATTCTTTGTATATGTACATATTATACATAGAAAACACCCATACCAATACAAACAGACATGTTTATTGATCACAGGGATCGAACCGGTCCACACTGGTCGTCAAGAAAATTACTCATCAAAACTATGAAATTCTCCCCTTTTCATACAGGAGTCAAATTTTTGTAATTGTTTTAATAAATAATCATTGGACTTAATACTTTTTTATTGATGGACTTTCGACTGTAAAATGTATGTTACTCGTATATTTCCCATATTGTTCACCTAAATTTTCCACTCACTCCTAATGTGGCCCAATCTCCCTTCATAATTATGCCATGAAGAAGGACCTGAACCCTGCTGACCTGATGTGGTGGTTTATTGATCATATTCCTCTTCGGGGACTATTACTAGTTACATGAAAAAATCCCGTGCTTGGCTGTATCTGATTCACTATCGTCAAAAGAAGAATATTTAACTTTGGACGACCCTTACCCTTAATCTAGCGTAAGCTTTTCTAGTTCCTTTTTATGTGTAAGTCGATGGCGTTGATGTTCTCTTTTACGTGGATTGTTTATCTTTAGATTTCATTGCTATAGCTTAATTGATTCATAATCTTTTCAGAACCAACAGCTATAGTGCTATGCTTCCTTTAACTCCCTCATTGAGCATGCAGATGGATTAAAAAAAGAATCAAGTCTTTGTAAAATAATAATTTTGAGTCTAGTAAATGTAGGGAAACGCTCATTACTCGTAGTGATCAGGGATAACTAATAATCTTCATTTAAATTGATTTTAAACAAATTTGTACTATTTCTACAAACGGACTGGCTAATTCTGTGACCATAAAGTTTAAATGTAGGGTGACTTTTAGGGTCTTACACAAAAACGCTGCTTCAAAATATCAAGAAATAGTAAATATAGAATGATAATTACATTGTTCTGTTACAAACTTTCATGTTTATATGATACATACTGTACTGTACTGCTTTAAACACATTTTAATAAGTCTACGTCTAAAAACGGAACAACAAAGGCTTTTGTATAATGCGGGGCTTAAAATCTGTCACAGCCCTAGAACATGAAATTCTAGAATTCTTCGGATACCTAGTTCAAAATTAGAGCTGTAGTTACTTTCGAAACAAAGGGAACGTAGTAAAATAAATGCTTTACCTTTTGTATGTCAGCAAAATCTTAACTGAAAAACATCATACCCAAAAAGTAAACACAAATTTAAAAAAATATACGTATTTTTTAATAACTAGTAACTAAAGGAATATTCAATCATTTTGACGAAATATTTTCAACGTTAACAGTTTTGCTGTGAAAAATAAGTAACAAGGGTTTCTTACCGGATTTCCCTCGCGAAATGTACCTTTAGAACTGCTGATAAAGCTTATAATCAACTAAGCACTTTTATGTCTAATACACATAAAAGAGATAAGTAAAGTCCACTTCGACGAGGGTAATTAAGTACGTTTTTTGGGTCCGAGCCATCCGAACATTTGAACAATTATCGATTTCCTTGAGGCCGTAGTATCAATCTGGTTGGCCGCTCACCAATGGCTGTCCAATAGTCAAAGTGTCCCATGATTTTGAATTTTCTGTTCTGTCTGAAGAAAGAGAACACTGAAGCTACTAATATTACTGGATATAAGATATCTATGTAAAATTTGTCGGTCAGGGTACATGCAATATCGAGACCTATACCCTTTATTGAATAATGAACAAAAATTACAAACCTGCGTGTTTATATCTACCAGGTGATTACTCCGTGAGTGGTGACACACTAGACTCCAAATTTAACTAACAGTGTTACATGTGGGGTCATGACACTAACCGGGAATTGCACTACCAGTGACCATCAAATAAAAGGATAAAGGGGTTCCGAATAAAAACTAATATGTTTACCCAAAGCTAAACCCTAGTACACTAGCCGGTCAGTGCGCAGCAACTAATATGCTGATATAAAAAATTCATACTTACAATGTGTCCCTACACTAGAAAATAATGACTGCCTGTAGGTAGTGGTTTCCTTCACCCACAACGGGGGTCAACAGGTGATCGAACTAGTTATATTGCTCACCGTTCATAATAAAAACATCGCACTCCTCGGGGCTCCAAAATTTTAAATCAAGTATTAGACGGAATACCGTCTCTTTACAACTTAGAATAACACTTCCTCTTCATACCACGAGAGCGAGTGAGAATCCTCTAAAACTCTAAATGAATAACTCCCAAGACGACGGGCAACAACGCCATATACTCTTGTAACTTTGAACTAAGATTGGCTATCTTAACTCGGTGATAACAGTTTTCAGTTAAACAGCGCCATCTAGTCCCGGTTTTAGCAAAGAACTTGTACTATGGTACTAAACTACGACGAAGAAACTTTTGCACACATTAACATCTCGCACATAACTGTCATCAGCATCATCAGCTCATAAACGAATACGTCCCCCCGTTTGTACGCGGAGGAGTACGAGCCTACCCGTAAAGGGGGGTGTAGCGGTAAATATTTATGGCTTGACTGTTTCGTTACTTCAGATCAGAAACTAAGTATTCGCATCACCTCCACGACGGTAGAGAAACGTCGAAGCCATACGTATTTACTGACATGCAGAATTTGTTTAAGTTAGGGTCTGTAGAGTTAAGTCGTGTAGATTCAGAAGCTTGGCTCGACATGAGATCTGATATGTTTTTCACAGGTCAAACCTTATGTGGCTATAAAATGTGTGTGTCTAAACATTTTATATAAAATGTTTTGAAAACATCGGATATATTGTCCTTCTATACAACAAACCCAAAAGTTAGTTGCTCTGAATTTCCTCATTCGTAAAATTTCACTCATTATAGGTCAAAGTGGTAATCCATCTATACAATATACATACACAAAAGCCATAATTGAAATGAATGAAAGGTCAAAATATTAGGAATTGGTTCTGCCGAGCATACAATAGCGTTTTGCTATTCACGATCCTTTGTTCCGAAAGTTGTGTATTACCTACATATACGCAGTGTTGCCACCTGAGTTTTAGAAAAAGAGCTTATTGAGCGTCAAAAGATTTTCTGTCCTAAAATGTTGAAATAATCATGTCGGGAAGCATGTTTTTTCGCTCGTCTAAAAAAAGGTCATCATGACCGATGTGATAGCAAAAAAGTACTTGTTAGCATGTCGAAAACTTCATATTTGTGAAAAAGAGCTAGATTGCTTTATTCGGGCTAAATCGTTAAAAAAGGAATTCACCTATACAAAAAAGTGCTAGATCTAGCTACAAAAGGGCTAAGGTGGCAACATTACATATACGCGAAGTTACCCAATTAGAAGGCATAAAAGTGTTTCATACATCTCGAATATGTTTGAGTTCTAGTGCGTCTTTGAACATTTTCCCTTGGGAGTTTCGGATTAAAAATACGCTGAAATCTACTTGAAGAATTCCAGGAACATCAATGAGTTCTCAAACAGCCTCGTGAAAACCATTAGATGAACTCTGAATTAATAACTTAACGATCCCTCGTTTCACTGAGGTTCTTAATTGTATATAGATATATCTACGAATAAAATGGATACCTCATCAAATAACATTAAAATCGCAGAAAACCCACGCATTTGTAAGTCCATTTGTGCGCCTTTTCCCAGTTTACTTAGGATATTGTATGTTATAGCTTTATTGTATGAAGAGAAATGATTCCGAACTTTGCATGGTAACTTCACGCATTAGTGATAGCTATAATCACATTATCCGCCTTTAATGACCCACTACAGGCTACCGGGCATAGTGACACAAAAAGTGACGTTTCCCAACGGCATTGAACCAATGACCTCCGGGTCAGCCGAACGCTGTGCCCACAAGAACACGGAGGCATTTATAAATGCCGGACGTTCGCATATCTTATTTTGAACTGCAAGCTTTGGTATAAACTTTCAGCGGCGATGTTATCCGAGTGTACAACATGACATCCAAAGGAGGTTTAAGGAGAGTTCTCTCACCATAGGCCTAATGGCGTTACTGTTGTCTATCAGCGGACTGTTATCATTTATCAACAAAACAGCCAAAGACTAGTTTGATAGTGGAATCTATACTTAAAATGAAAAAATATAAGCTTAAATGTTATACCACCCCGTTTAATAATAAAGAACAATAATAACAAACAAATAACAAATATCTACTGACATTCACACAGCGCCATCTAGTCCCAAGTTAAGCGTGAAGTATTACCGGTACTAAACAACGGATAAACATACTTATATACATTTTTTTGTAAATACATACATATTATGCATGGAAAACACCCAGACCATTACAAACAGACATGTCCATGCACACAAATGTTTATACTGCCCGGGGATCGAACTCGTAACCCTTGGTGTTGCAGTCAACCTCTCAACCTCGACACCACATGGGTCGTCAAACATACCAATATTGTGTATCAATATGTTTAAAGACCAGAAGCTATAAATAGACATATGACTGCGCAAGGCGCCTTTGTAAACACTATCGTAAGATTTTGTTGTATTATTGACAAAATCGTTAGCAAGAAATGTTACCCACGATTTATCAATCAGAATGAGTCTTCTATCAGTAATGTTATTAACTGCGTCTCTTTTGTACAATGTCATACTTATTTGAACAAACCAACACGTGTTTTATATTTACCATCACATAGCAATATCAAATAAAGATATCCCAATTTGAATAAGTAGTCCAATACAAAAATATTATTTATAATCATGCTCCGCTTTCCAGTTTATTAACAAGCAAATGCACTTACACGATATAAAATATTCAACGTCAACTCGTAACTGACAAATTGTTAATACGATGTTATACGTACGCCAAATACTTGTATACGCGCAACAAAGCCTACAAGCGAGATATCATTGTGACAGTGACATAACCACAATCATAAATCGCAACCAGTGTTGCCAAACAATCGATAGTTTGACTAACGATAAACATCAATACTGTCGATTGAATATCGATATCGGTATCAATAATTTTGGCAACATTCAGAAGCAATAATATCGATAGTCAATTTTACATTAAGTATCGATATTATAGTAAAAAATCTGTTTCAACTGTATTTAGTAGTACGGGCTTTTGATAGTATCGATGCTATCGATACTATAGCTGTAGCTCAACCATCAATGAACTATCGATAGTGGACTATCGAGTGACAACACTGATCGAAAGGGTACAAAACAATTAGAGTCGGGATAGAGTTGTAGGTAATTTGTAGGATGCGAATTAGATAATGCCATCCATCTAAGCGCGGGTTCGGGGAATATCCGAATCTGTAGTGGGCGTATAATTCACCGGACCCGTTGTACGTTTGGGGCAATATCGATTACGCTTTGTCTGTATCTGTACCAACGGCACTGGTATTAAAATAGAAACTGTTTATTAAAATATTCATTAAGTTTATTACTGTTTTATAATTTCATCATGATAAGCCTGTGTCGTCCTATAACAAGGCACAGGCCTTACCGTATAGCGTGACTGAGGGTAGGTTAGGTCGTAACCCATCACACAAATAGAACCGACTCCCATTTTACTAGGTGGTTGACTCGGTACTGTATCGTCTAGTAGGTAGGTACCACCGCAGTGCCAGATATTGTCCCGTGAAACGGAAGTGCATTTCTGTGTTTCGGGATGAGGGCACCGTAGCTAGTAAAATTACCGGGTATAAAAGACCTAACATCTGTTGTCTTGGGTGAGAGGCGCAGGGCAGTTTTGATGGAAAATAATTACTACCAACTGTTATTAATTTCCTTCAACACTGCATCTATCATGGTCAGGCGTATCACTTACTACCAGGTGAGCGAGCTGATCGTCCCATTCACTTATGACATAAAAAGCTAAACTTAAGATGTAAACGTGACCGACTGCTTAGTGTGCACTTCGTAGCACGGAATATTTTTTCTTGTAGATAGGTGATTTAGCTAAATAATTTTATAGCCACAAATGAATCTCCAAAACCATTTATGTATTCTCATCCCAATGGGTATAGAATTAAACATTTTAGCTTAGATCCCATGTACCTTTTCCGTAAATGGCATCATCCATCTATGAAAAAAAAACACTATGTTGTATGACATAAATAGTTGACCTACTTTTTAAAAATTATTTATAATATTCAGTGAACAAAAAAATAATGTACTTCCAAAATGAAAAGGCAATTTCGTTGACGTATTTAATTGCTGAATTTTGTAAGGTTAAATGGCCTTCTTCTCCTTACAATTTGTCAATGGTTTATTGTTGTCTGATTTTGAATATCAAAGTTTTTATTGTTTTAGTCAATGTCTTAGCGTTGAAACAACGTTGTTATAACAATAAAACTAAGACTTTAAAAATAAGCTTAAAATAAAGGTAAAAACAGTAAAGATAAATTAACAGCGGCAGTGGCTTATTGGTGTGAACTGTTGCCTTCCGATCTGGAGGGTGCAGGTTGAATCCCGACGTAATCCGTAATCCGGAATACATATTCATCATTTGTCACAAGTACTGTAGATAAACATGAAAAAAATCAATACAAAATCAATGATTCAAATCATAAAAAACCATTCACTTAATATTCTGGATTTTGATATAAAAAAGAAAATGAGTTTTTTTATCAAAGGTTTAGTGTCATAATCACATATTAGCTCCTAAGTAGGTATGTACATAGGTTTATTAAAAATATCTACAGCACTGCAATAATGTATGACGATTATACTATTATTATCCGCACAGTGCCATTTGTACCATTAGACCGTACCATAAATGTCACAAATGGCACTAATTTTGTCCAATCTATGGTAATGGTACAATCAATGGTACAAATGGGAGTGACGTATCCAATTGTTCTGAAGAAAACTGCCTATCCAAACCTTCTAGTAAAGCTATGTTTCAGTCTAGAACACAACTACTTTCATGATAGTTGCAACTTTTGTAATGAGAGAAATTAAATGAAAAAAATAAAATAAATAAATATCCTCTTACATTCACACAGCGCCATCTAGCCCAAGTTAAGCATGAAGCCTGTATTATGGGTACTAAACAATGGATAAACATACTTATATACGACACATATAAACATACTTATATTATACACATATTTTTTGTAAATACATAGGAAACACCCAGACCATTGCAAACAGACATGTTCATGCACACAAATGTTTGCACTGCCTGGGGATCGAACCCGGAACCCTTGGTGTAGCAGCCGACGTCTCAACTGCTACACCAAATGGGTCGTAATTAATGAGTTTTAATCATACCCACTCAAATGACCTTATAGTCTAGTACTAGTTGTCGCTAATCTATAAATACTCTTATAGTTTATTATACTCTTAAATAAATATGCTTTTCACATCCTTACATTCAAACGAGTGGCTTGAGTTATGTTTGGTAAATTACACATGAACATCTGTTCATATTTTTCTGTACCTAATAAATTATTATCCTTATATGTATGTATATACACGTAAACTGTTGATTTATTTTTGTATCAATAAGAAGACTTTATTCTTAATTACTATCTATAAATACTCTAATAACAGCAAGTCGGTTTGACAGGGAGACTTGTCGCTCAAGCTGTCCGACAGTGCAAGCAACACTCGATCGGGGCATCTGCGGTTAAGTGTGAGCAGCCCTAATTCGACGCCTGACAGCCAAGCAGCTGCCCCATCCGCACTGCCAATGGTGAAGCTCGACGTTGATTTAAATTAGATTATCCCGTTAGGTTTGTTGTGTATTTTTTATTCCGTTTTTTTATAAATAAATTGATAAATATTCACTGACATTCACAAAGCTTCATCTAGTCCCAAACTAAGCATTTAGCCTGTTATATAGGTACTTAAACAACGGATAAACATACTTATATACTTTTTTTGGAAATAAATACATATTATTCATAGAAAACAATGAAAATTAAAATTGAATATATTTTTGTTTCATTATTCAAATAGTTATTAGTTCATTATTTTTGAGCTAGCAAAACACAAATAAACTTTTAGAAATCATACAGTTCGTGTTGGAGATTAGCTAGTGTCTCATTTTTTGTTTTGCTAAAAGTACTCATAGCTGGTGAGTTGGCTTTAGTCACGAAATACGTCGACTGGTATCATGGGGTTTTGTATATAATTTGTATACCCGTACAACACAATAAATGAATTATAAATATCCATACATATTCACACAGTTTCATCTTGCGCCAATTTTACAAATTGTTCTCTAACAATAATATTTCACTCAAATAAACTAACTAAGCAGCTACGGGGTTAAAAGAACAGATATATAAATATATCTTTATTTTGTGAATACATAAATTTATGAATATATAACTAAACTTCATCATCAGCTCATTAAACGACCCCACCGAGGGGCACGAGCCTACCCGTATAGGGTGATTAGACCTGAGTCGTCCACGCAGGCCCAGTGCGGATTGGACGACTTCACACACAACCTTCGAATCTCTTCGAAGGCGTGCATGAAGGTTTCCTCACGACGTTTTCCTTCACCGTAAGAGCGTCGGATAACGTACATATATTTTCGAAAATTCGAAAACACATTGGTACGTGTCGGGATTTGAACCTCAGCCCTCCTGGTAAGAAGGCGACAGTCCACACCATTGAGCCACCGACGCTCTAAACTTACATGAAAGGAAATGTTAATTTATTTTGTAATCAAATTTCTAACTTCTGTCAAATCGAAGTCAATCAGTCGCCATAAATCGAAAGTTCGCAATATGTTGAAACATAACACAATATAAATATAACCATGATTTACAGTTTGTTTAAAAAAATATCTACTAATTATCGTTAAATTTCATAACGCGCACAAACACAATGTGATGTCCAAGTCATTATAAGCGGTTTCACACTAATGTTTCTGGTGAGATTAGCGCGACTCAGTTTACTTGCATAATATTCTACATAGAGCCGTTGATTGCCCGGATTTAGTTTCCCTACTAACTATTAGCACCCAGGCCGGACCCATTCTGTTAAGCTGTTTGTCATTAAAGGTTATACTATAAATAGGCTATTCACATCCTTACATTCAAACGAGTTGCTTGAGTTATTATGTTTGGTATTTACCAAACATTACACATGATCATCATCATCATCTCATCATTCATATTTTTCTGGGCCTAATAAATTGTTACAAATATAAGTATCCACTGACATTCACACGTACATTGACATTAAGCGTACGAAACAACGGATAAACATACTTAGATATTTTTAATTTATACATATTATACATAGAAAACACCCAGACCATTACAAACAGACATGTTCATGCACACAAATGTTTGTACTGCCCGGGGATCGAATCCGGAACCCTAGGTGTTGCAGCCGACGTCTCAACCGCAACATCAAATGGGTCGTCAATGTAGAAGTAATAGTATATGTATGTGTATACACGTGAACTGTTAATTTATTATTGTAGTTTCAATAAGAACTTATTCTTAATAATTAAGAGAAACATTACTTCTCTAACATCACTCAAAACAAAACATATTGAATACACTTTAAAACCTTGTTTAAGTATGACATTTTATAGCTGGTTTTTTGTAAGAGTAAAAAAGTAGTTACAATGAAGACTTTATTTGTGCGTGATAAATATATGTTGAAGAAGATTCGAGAGCATAGATACATGACAAGGAAAAAATAAAAAAATACGGATGATCACAAAGATTCCCCATTTATAAAATTAAATTTCACACATCGTGTACATATTTTTTAAGAAATTATAGTGGATGCTATTTTTAAAATTTTCAAGAAATAACACTACTTATCGTAGATATGGCTTATCGTAGAAGCTACACTTCATAATACAGTAAAATTTTCGAACCATTCCAGTGCGCACCTACGTAGCTCCAAAATCGAGATCTCAAGTGAATCGGAAGAATAGCGAAGGAATTGCAAATTTAAATTCACTCAGTGAGACTCGATACTCCGCGGCGTCAGTTTGCAAGAGTCGTGGTTGGAGAGCTGGGCAAATAGAGCGAGCGGAGGTATTCCAACTAGCTTGTAGGGGAGACCGGGGATGGCTGATCAAATTTTGACTTGAGTTTGTATATTTCCAATGTTGAACTTAATCTCAAAAATACTAATCAAAATCGTTTGTTGCATTTGTTATAGATTAACAATAGGCAGATCTTATTATCAAAATAGTTTCGCAGTGACGAAGGCGTACAATATTATTTTATGCTGTATGATTTCAGCATACGAGTAAGTCTGTACTTTTAAAGTAAGTAAGTCAGAATGAATTTGACAATGTACAATACTTTTTGTACATTCAATAAATAACAACTATTCAGCTACGTTAAATACTTATCCATAATCAATGTATTTCTTTGTGTTATTTTTATTCAGACAATTGTCTTACTCTTGACGCTTGAACAACCTATCCCATGTCCGGGATAGATCACTCAATAATTGGTTTAAAAAGCACATATTGGTGGCAAGTTATTATTGCCTAGCCTACCTTCCACTATAGTCAACCATTCCCGGTTTCCCCTACTGAGCTCTCACCTCACATGAGAAAGCATTACGTATGTGTGATAGGATGTGGCATTTGTAGCGAAAAATTAGTCGATTTCATACAGATAAGTTACATTTTGGACAATGTGCAATGCTCGAGTGCAATCCTCGAGACCTCATAGGCGGATGAAATTCGCCATGAAGACATCCGCAGGTGAACCAAGGTTATCTACATTGCTTTTAGAATCAGCACGCTGTAGTGGAAATGGGTTGGTCATGTTTCTAGGCGGTCAGACGGTCGATGGAGCCAAACCGTAGGAGTGGCGACCTCGCTTAGACAAACGAAGCGTGGGACGAGCGGGCCCGACGGACCGACGATTTGAAGAGGGAATGTAGATGCTGGAAAAACTGGGATGGTCGGCGCTTATTACCCGTAAAGGGTGTACTGGACTCAGACGTCCTTTACACTCTTTACCTATTACGGGTGTATAGGACGTCTAAGACGTCGACGCACAATACTAGTACTAGTAGCAGTCGGTCAATCGGGCCGGAGTGCCTACATTACACTTACCGATACGCGATATCAACTCCCGAATTCATCTGCTCCAACGAATGAATATATACAATTCTAAAAAGCAAATACATTTTACATACACCTAATCAAATACTTTATACCACGCACCTTCTTAACTACTACTACTACTACTACTAAATATAGAATCTAAATTGAGATAGCAAAAACATTGATATCTGCGGTGCAAAGGAAATTGCGCGAGTCGCGGTTCAAGAGTAGAGCATATTTGCTGTATTGAGTTGCGAGTCGTTCGTGAACGTGTACAGATATTGACAGCTCCTATTTAAAATTTACTTAACTTGGTAATAACTAACCCTTTTCAATTGCAATTGGATGGTTATAGGCTCTTGTCATTTTCTTCTTAACTGTCAGCCGTAACGGCCGCAAATTTCAATGGGTTTTGATTATTTCCTCATGAGCCTTGCTCGTCGCTTGAAGTCCTTCGCGGGAAGAAAACAAAAAATATATTACTTTTGGGGATAGCTATTCCCAGGAAGTCTTTGACCATCTATTCGACAGAATTTACCAAAAATATTTGGGTTTAGTATGTCCCAAAATTGAAATATAAGAGAGCACATATGTTTTTTTTTAATTAAATTTGGTATTCATAAGTATTCTTCATGGATTCAATAAATATATTTAGATTTTGATTGATATTTGGTGAGTCAAATGTTCATACACACAATATCCAAACCAATTATGTTATCTTACTGCTTTTTGAATTTATGAAAAAAAAACACAAATAACACAACTTAGTAACTTAAGTATTTATTTTTATCCAATTTAACTCGATACTAACATATAGATTGGTTAAAATAAAAATACAGCCCTACATTTGAATTGAATTATTATATCTACTACTTACATTAGTATAAACCTAAATCTACATCTTAGGTAACAAAAGAGGCTTTTATGAGCAGCGTACGAAAATACTGCGTCAAATACCATAAAAGTAACTCGCTATCACAAAATTTGATAATATCATAACCGCGATATGACTTACCAATGGAATCAAGAACTTGTAACCAAGCTCTGTAAGGTTGCTTTCAGGTAACTTTTGCATACTGTTTTGCTAGTGTAACGTCTAAAAACAATATTTAGGAGGGCGCAGGCCTTAGACAGAGAGTGATTGTGACGCATGGTTGTGCGGACCCTCATAACTCGAAAAGACGATCCAATTCAACTCTTACGTACCTACCTCTTTATGTATTTAGGAAATTGCGTACCCTAATGTGCAGGTAATAAAGGTCCCTTTTCAACTGCAATTGGATTGTTACATTTGTTACGCTCTTGTCATTTCTTATTTGTAACACCTGTCTGTTAACACACGATATGTTGTAAATAATGGGCATCGTGAAGGTATAAATACGATAAAAAGGTGTCAATTTAAATTACTTTTAAAATGAAATTATACGAGTAGCCTAACGATAAAATATATTCTCACAAAGAAAATATCCAACATCAGGACACATTGCGACTTTGCTTATTAACATATTCGGTGATAATAATTGATAATGAAGTAAAATCTATTGTTTTAAGTTATTAAGAATTCTAATAACATTAATAGACATACGGGTATAATAAATTTTTGGAGAGCCATGCTTTAGAGTTACCAATGTCCAAGAGTGGTGACATCACTTTATCATAATCACGAGCGTACCCTAAAAAGTTAGTAAAACCTCAGTCGTCCTCGCGGGGCCCAGTGCGAATTGGCTGACTTCACGCACAACATTTGACTTCCTTCGCAGGTGTACGCAGGTTTCCTCACGATGTTTTTCTTTACCGTAAGAACGTCCAATAAACGTTCATTTAATTTAGAAAATACATTGGTGCGAGGCGTGATTTAAACCAGCACCCTCCAGATCCGAAGGCAACAGTTCCACCGACGCTCTTGACATTACCTACCATCAAGTGAATCATCTACTTGTCTTTTTTTCATATAAAAATGGAGGTAAGTGAGTAGCTCCCCTAATGTAAAATATCACCACCACCAGTTACATTACATTTGCCATTCCAGAGGTCAAATAGCCCTTTAAAAAACGTCTCCGATGGTAATTGATTTCATAAAGTTATCGCAAATTGTAGAAAATGGTGGATGAGTGATGGAACAAATAACTACCTGGGTAGGTACATATTAAAATCGTGATGAATAAGGAATTTTACTAAATGACTTACGGAAAGCTTATATAGTTCACATAATATTAATGTGTCCATAAAAGACAAGACTCATAAGATACAATAAGCTTATTACGATCCGGACATCATTTCCATCAAATATTACATTTCCATGAAGCATTTCAACTGAAAGTGAAGACGAAATCCGCCCCTGCTATGTATCGAATACTTACCTACCCAAAAGAATAGAAGCCAGGGAATATCTTAAAACATTTCGTTAGTGTTGCTAAGGGGCTCAGGCGCATGCTGAATATCAACGAACAAAGGAACGACTTAATTACCACTGTCCTAAGTAGCTAAGTATCTATTCGGGATCCAATTCGGCTAAAGCGCAAACAACTTAGTTGTTAGCACGCATTTCCAACGGTAGAACTTTCGGGTACTGTCTACGAGAGGAATATTTATATCGTTCCCGTTAATTTAGTTAGGGGCCAGAAAGAACGGATTAACAACACGGCAATATGTTGTTTAGTTTGTTCATTTGTGTAGGATAAATAACAATGCTTTAGGCAACTTTGCTAGTCGACCGTAATTTGGCTCTTTAAATCCTAACCAATTTTGTTAATATGGATGTTAAAATGACCGTTAACGAAAGAGGATTACAGTCATTTGATGGCTGCAACAAAATCTTTTATATTTTTGTAAAATAGTTCTGAAAACAGACTTTTTGATTTTGATTTCTTACAAAAGCTATTATAAAAAATAGAATGACACCTGACCACAGATAATCTTTGGGTCAAAATGGCGAACAGTTTTATCACTTGACTGAGGTAAAAATATGCCTACATTATAGCTTTACCTCTTTTCTGGGATGGCCTGCTTCCTGCGGTGAGATGTAAAGGCTGATATCGAAGATGATTTATAACACTTTTGAGAGTTAAAAAATACTCTGTATTTATTATTTACAAATATAAACTGTTTTAATTCATATAGTGTCAACTAACAAGCATATCATTCGCTTACTATGCTTGTGTGGTATGTTGAATACAGAGCGATAACACCGACCTAGTGAATTACGCATGCGGCCGGCCCAGATTCCCCGAAGCGGGGACTCCCTGACGGCCGCCTTATTAAGGTGACCGCCTTGCAGTCTGTCTCATTATCTAAAAACCGTGTGGGCGAGCTATGTTGCCTCGGGGACTGTACCTTTTCTGCTTAGCAACATGTGGTAGACTTAATACTAGGTCGTCTAAGTAGGTACCACCGTAATGGCAGATATCATATCGTGAAATAAGAGTGCTATGCACTTCGTGTTTCGGAATGAGGACACTAGCTAGCGAAATTACCGGGTATAAGAGATCTAGAATCTGTTGTCTCGGGCACAGTGCAACACTGATGGAGAATAATAACTGTTTATCAGTTGTTGGTCCCCTTCAATGCCGCTCTGTCATGGTCAGGCGTATTACTTACCATCAGATGAGCATCCAGACCGTCCCTTCACTTCGTAACATTAAAAAAATGGCGGCGATCTACGCAAGATGCATAATATATTAGTGACAGTCAAACAATAGAAGTATGTACCTAATATTTAAACAATCATGACTGTATACAAAATACAAGATTTTTCGACGTTTCACCGCCATCGCATTTCTAAAGGTACCTAAAAATGACTTGTGCGTAGTGGTCATCTTTTGTGAATCGTACTTCACATTTCAGTTAGTACTCTTATCAAATCTCAATTGAAAAAGCTTAACAGTTTATTGTACCTACGCTAGCGATCCGCCTTTAGCTTCTCACGGGTATAAAACGTTTGTTGTATGTATCATTTATAATATATATGTATGTATATATATATATATATATATATATATATATATATATATATATATATAGCCAATGTAGCTGTCCCATGGTGAAATAATTTTGTCGCAGAAGTTTTTGAGTTTAGTCATTTACAAACATTGATACAAAAAGATGGATTTGACTAGACCCACAGATAAGAATAATAGAGTCAACTACAGTCGACTCTCGTTAATTCCAACCTGCGATAATTCGAACCTCTCTATAATTCAAAGTTATCACGAGTGCCCTACAAAATTCGTTATATTTCGAACTAAATCAATACATTTTTATGCACTTGGTAATTCGAACGAAAAAACTTTTTTCATTGTTATAGAATAACAGTTAATAAATATTATTGATCAATACTTAGTAATTCGAAGTTTTATTGATTTTCTCTCACAAATTTCGAACCATTTGATATTTCAAACATTCGATAATTCGAAATATTTTAAGAGTCCCTCGAGTTTCGAATTAACGAGAGTCGACTGTATGAGTAATAGTACTTAAACTATAGTATGTAGGTGTAAGTTACGAAGAAATTTCATCAACATAACGCTGATCCCTAGCAGATACTTCTGTTAAACGGTCTAAATATTGCCTAATCAATGATGATATCTATTACCACCTTATAGGATATACATTCTTACTATAATATGCCCTGTTGCCACAATTCAACTGCAAATCGTTTTGGACTTCTGAGGATATTATTTTGAAGAAGAAGAAGTTGAGTCCTAATTGTGCATTGAGTCTCAACAGGTTTCCTTAGAAATGGATGGGATGTTACCAAGAACGAACTAGCTAATAATCGCGCTAAAATAATAATGGCAAGCTGTTATAGGAAGTAAAGAAACGGCTTACACGCTATTTTTTATCAACCACCTCCCATAAATACTAATAAGCGAAAACAGAGAACACTAAAATATGTTACTGACCCTTGTAATGGCTCTTTTATTTTTAACTAGATACCAAAAGTTGTATTTTGAATTAATTACTTGTTTCTAAAGCGCTATCTTTCCGTATATACCTACTCATTACAGCTTTCTTTTGATCTATTTACTATTCACTTTTCGTTGGATATAAGATCTCAACTACAAATGTGTGCGTCAAGACAGAAATTAATGTTTAATTCATCCGTAGCGGAACAAAAGAGTATTATATTCCGTAAGACATGTAACGCTTACAATATTGTTCCACATGAATATGGGAACATAATGTATTGTTCGGTTACAGTTCGATAACTTGATTATTTGTAGCACAAAATATATACGCCTACGTGTTAATCGTACAATCTGCTTTGTTGTTCATGGCTTTCAATCAATCAATCCACCACTCACTGTAAGACTTGTCACACTTAAGTAGAGTGAGAAAAGGATATAGCTCTATATGATAAATAGCACCATCCCTTTCAACTCAATTTTAGCAAAGATCAACATTGAGTCTCGTTCTAGAATACGGCTTTAATGCAGATTGGTGGTAATGACTATCAAAGCCAAACGACAATAAGCGCCGGTGGGTCATTGGTGTGGGCTGTTGCCTTCCGATCTGAAGGGTTCAGGTTAAAATCCCACCACGTACCAATATATTTTTGAAATTATCTGTACGTTTATCCGATGCTCTCACTGTGTAGGAAACCATCGTGAGGAAACCTGCGTAAACTGCGAAGAAATTCAAAGGTTTTGAATTGGATCCAAACTGGGCGACCCGTGAACGACTAAGGCCTATACACTCTCTACGGGTAGGATCGTGCCCTTCGGTAGGGACGTATAATGAGCTGATTATGCACAACTACCATCCTAAGAACTAGCTTGAAGAAGGGACCAATAGCTGAACGTACCTTTCAAAGATCAGAGGCATTCGATGTGATATATTTTTTTTACCCATAGGGGAACGACCATTGTGACAGTTTCTTACCCGGCGTTTCGTCAAATGAACTACTCCAACGATCCGGTCAAACCAAAGTTTTACTGATATCATTTTTAACCCTTTGATTGACAATGACGCCTTAAGGCGCCAGACATAATAGATTTTCTATTGTTTATTGCGCCCGGATTCAATGATCTAAGAAAATGAAAATAACTAAAAAATGTTATGTAGTTAACATGCTGAATCGGGCTTTAACTCGACTTGTACCGATGTACAGTCGACTCTTGTTAATTCGAAACTCGAGGGACTCTTAAAATATTTCGAATTATCGAATGTTTGAAATATCAAATGGTTCGAAATTTGTGAGAGAAAATCAATAAAACTTCGAATTACCAAGCATTGATCAATAATTATTTATTAACTGTTATTCTATAACGATGAAAAAAGTTTAGAGTGTACATACATAAATCTATTCATAATGTTAATTAATTAATGTTTCGAAAGAACTCTGTTATACTGGTTTGCTTCAAAACTATTCATAACAAAAACAAAGGCTCGTGTATGTTGATACAAGTTTGAACTTGTCGCAAAATGTACTTACATTACAATCATTCGACCTCTTTCTCTCTGCAACTTTGAATTGTCGAGTGTTGGACGCCGATTTATATAGCAATGGTTTTTCGTTCGAATTACCAAGTGCATAAAAATGTATTGATTTAGTTCGAAATATAAAGATATTTTGTAGGGCGCTCGTGATAACTTTTAATTATAGAGAGGTTCGAATTATCGCAGGTTGGAATTAACGAGAGTCGACTGTACTACGGCGTTGATTTTCAGTAATGGCATAAGGGAAATCAGATAACGCTGTTTTGATTATATATATATGTTGATGTGCTTGCTAAATAATACAAAAAATCCTTACGTAAGGCAGTTTAAATATAATTCAAGGATTAGACCCAGTCATTGTATTCAGGTTAAATATAAACTCATTAACAAAACTGTTCGAAATAGTGACTTTGATCTTTGATGAATAATTTTAACCAAATTATATACATATATTTGTGATAAGAAAAGTCAAACATTTTGAACATAGAAGACATAGATGTCCAAAACAAACAAATGGTGGTTATACAAATGTGCTCATATATCCTGACGTCCTTGGCGATCCCTAGAGATACCCAGCATCCCATAAAGCTGTAAGCGAGCTCAGTGCTTTATATACACTAGCGTTTTTACTGTTTCTTTTGAGTTTCAAACATGTTGCAAAGCATTTATTGTTTGCAGTATTTAAAACTTTTTTAACTAGCAGTCTCAATAGACTCCAATATTTATTAACATTTAAACTAAACATTTCAAAGTCAAATAGTTTAGGGTCTTT